>PITA01009113.1:0-27705 GCA_004023965.1 Spilogale gracilis | reverse complement strand
TATGGGGCTTGATCCTGGGACTCTGGGATCATGACCTGAGCCGAAGGCAGACTCTTAACCGACTGAGCCAGCCAGGCGCTCTGTGGCGGCTTCTTTCTGCATCCCCTTCTCCATTGACTTGTTTTAGTGCAGAGAAGGCCCTTTCTCTGCAGTGTGTCTAAGTTATAGGTTCTTGTCTTGCCTTTAATAATAAGAGGCAGATCTGTCTTGCTCTGTGCACAGTCCTTGAAATGTTAATAGTCATTGGAGCTGTGACAGTAACTTCAGTTGACACTAAAGCATGCAAGTCATGACAGTTTTCACTGGCTGATGGAGGTAGAGAGAAGACAGAACAGCCTGGAGCAGGGGAGCTGGTACCTACATCACAGTTTTGCCTGCTGCCCAACCCACAGAGTAGAGGGAGGCAAAAAGGCTCTAGGACATGACCAGGTGAATCAGTGCTAGAATAGGAAAGGAATGTCTTTTTTTTCTTTTCCTTTTTTCTTTCTTTCTTTTTTCTGATCATTATCATTAGAAAACCTTTTCTTAATTATTACAGTATCTGGACTCTGAAGTCCAGTGTTACCACGGGCTTGGGAAAGATCATCCAAGTTCAGAATCTGGGTTTTAGCTCTGTTTCTTGGAAACTTGGTTTTAGTTAAGCCCACTGGAGTCACATTAGATTCAGAGTAACTGATTTTCACTAAAAAAGTCATATAAGTTATATAAACTAAGAATTCTAAGTTAATTTCTCTTACTTTGAAACAGTAAGTATTAATGTATGTGATACTTATATCTACCTAGACTAATCCCAGAGTTAGTAGGGTATGTTGGAAGTTTGAGTAAAAACTAGAATGTAACTTAGGGAGAAAGTCAGCAGATCAAGGAATAAGACTAGCAGTGAGTAGACTTTGGGCCATGGGTGAAGCCTGAAGGAGCATCCCTGCCCCATATTGGCACCCACACTCTGATGGCTGTGGACCAGAAAGCCCTGGTCCCCAGTTTAGTGACTCTCTCCCCTTGGTCAGTGTGAGATAAATCCTACTGAATTTTTTTTTGATCCTCTGTTTTCTCTTCTTTAGTTTACTTCTTATGCCTTCCTTTTACCTCATCTTTCTTCATTCTGGATATAGTGCAATCAATTGTTTGCACTTAAGTGGAACAATAAATGGAATTAATGAGCTTGCCAATTTACACATGTTAATGAAGACACACACACACACACACACACACACACACACACACACACACACCCATATCTACTGATCTCAGATTTCTCCCAAACCACTAGCCTGGGGAGGAATAATCTAACTGGCATGGGAAACCCAGCAGTGCCACAAATGCTTATCAGCCCTACTGAACCCTAGCTGGTACTATGACTGGAACCCTTACTTCCCAGATAGAAGCTTCGTGCCATCTCCTGGGACACTGTGATTGTCTCTGGGGGCCTTTGGCCAGGGAGGCCAGATTGCTTCCTTCTGTCCTTGGTGAGTCCATGTAGGAGCTGCTGCTCCCACCTTCTGTGACAGCATCGGATCTCAGCTGGCACCAGCACTTATTCACACAGGGCATGAGATGAGAATCCCCACAAAAACAATGAGATTTGTTCTCCCCTTCTCTGAGGCAGCTTTGCTCTGGTCCCGGCCAGACTTCCCTTGGCTGGGTTTCTAGATGCTGTGCATGGTCATGTTTTCCCTGCTGGCCCCCACATTGACCTGACCTCAGTAGGGGCCCCGGTGTACTGCGTCCCGGTAGCACATCTGGGGCCACAGGGGTTTATTCAGAACTAAGTCTAGGGGTGCTCCCTTGAGATCAGAAAACCAGTCTATATCTAAATGAACAACTTAGTCTGACAAATTCCTTGGTGTATGAGTGAGGGAAAAGTAAGGAAACTAAATCCAAATTGGAAAATGTAGTAGTCATTTGTGAGAGACAAATACTGTATGACTTCACTTGTATGTGGAATCTGAAACAAACTAACTCATAGCTACGGAGGACAGAGGGGTGGTTTGTGGAAGTGGTGGGGCCGGGGTTGGGAGGAATGCCTGAAGGGGGTTAAAAAGTGCAAAGTTCGGTTGTGAGTTAAGTCCTGGGGATATAATATATAGCATGGTGATTCCAGTTAATGATACTCTACTATATATTTGAAAGTTGCTAAGAGAATAGGTCTTAAACGCTCCCATCACAAGAAAACAAAGAATTTGTAATTGTGTTTTGTGATATTAACTGGATTTATTGTGGTAATGATTTTGCAATATATACGTGTGTGAAATCATTATGTTGTACACCTAAAATAAATACAGTGTTATATGTCTATTATATCTCAATCAAAAAATCATTTGTTTACATATTAGTACCTTAAAAATAATATATTTGTAAATATCTGTATTATGGTATCATACCAAACAGGTGTGATTAGTACATGAACAGGCAGCTAGTCATTTCAAAATTAAATGCTAAAGTTGTATTTACTAGTTTCTATTTATCATGGTCTGTGTAATAACACATTTATGATAAGTTCAGTTAACTTTGACCACTTTATTAGCTTAACAGCATCTACATTGCATTGACAACTATTGATGTATTTAATCAAGTTTACTTTGATGTGGAAGTTTTATCAATTCTTGAACCCTGAGTTGTGAGTCTTACAAAGTAACAATACTGAATATTAAATTTCATTTATCATAAATGTTTTACTTTGTGTTTTACCTAACACATTTAGATGTTTCGCTAAGCTTTGAAAATGTTTTCTTGGTGTACTTTACATTTCCCAGAATATGATTTAATCTGCACAGTTGTTTGTATGGAAAATAAGAATATATTTTGCAAAGCGCATATAAGACTGAAAACTTGATTTCAGATGGCAAACTGTTTTGATTTCATTTTTAGAATGCTGTATTCTGCTTTCTTTTTAGTCTTCCATATAAAGAGTTTTTTGGTGGTGTAAGTGGCCTGACCGTGGAACAATTTAGAAAGATCAATGGTTTTCCTAATGCCTTCTGGGGATGGGGAGGAGAAGATGATGACCTTTGGAATAGGTATGTTGAGGTACAAATTGCTTAATACTAGAATTTTTTTTTTTTAAAGATTTTATTTATTTGACAGAGAGAAACACAGCCAGAGAGGGAACACAAGCAGGGGGAGTGAGGGAGGGATCAGCAGGCTTCCCGCTGAGCAGGCAGCCCAATGCAGGGCTCCATGCCAGGCTCCATGCGGGGCTCAATCCTGGGATTCTGGGATCGTGACCTGAGCCAAAGGCAGAGGCTTAACCGCTGAGCCACCCAGGCACCCCTTAATAACAAAATTTGTATAAATTTCCTTTCTATTAGTTAGATTGCACTTTACTATTCCAAGAAAAGATTTTTGGGGATGGAAAAATTTTTGAGCTTTCTAAATCCTACTTTGTGTTTCTGCCTTTCTTCATTAGGAGTGCCTTCTGAAATTATTGACCACTTTCTAATGATAGCATTTTTTTTGCATTTCAAGTTGAACTCAGGTAATCAATTTTTATGTCACAGTTTATTCCTTTATATTTTTATTTCCATGTATTATAGAGTTCACTATGCTGGATATAATGTAACAAGGCCAGAGGGAGACTTGGGAAAATACAAGTCTATTCCTCATCACCATCGAGGTGAAGTCCAGTTTTTAGGACGGTAAGTTTAATATCATCTACAGGTAACAACGTTTCAAAATTACTTGATGTATGAAAGATTTGTTACCAAACATTGCAGCCTCAAAAATATCTGCAAGGAATTTTCTGTTAATCTTATTTTTCCTTATAGAGGTAAAATATTTTTGTGCTTGTTTTGAGGAGATATACATATGTATTTGTGTTTTATTAAAGAGTTCAGTTAATGATTTATATAAAAAGTGTTTCCTTAACATAAGAGGCATTATTTCATAAAACATTTTATTTAAGGATATCTAAGTTCTAAGTGTGCAAAATAATTTTTTATTTTAAAACTAGTAAAAATGCTAATATAGATATTGGTTTAAAGATTTTTAATTATGTATGAAAAGTACAAATTGAAAAATGCTTTAATTATAAGAATGACCTTGAGTCTATTTGTTGTCAGTTTTTCTTTTTGAATGTGTTGCTGTTATTTTTCTTTTTTTTCTCTAACACCATAGGTATAAATTACTAAGATATTCAAAAGAGCGTCAGTACATTGATGGGTTGAACAATTTGATATATACGCCAAAAATACTGGTTGATAGCTTGTATACAAATATATCTGTAAACCTCATGCCAGAGTTAGCTCCAATTGAAGACTATTAAAAGAAATTGCTCTCATGGCAAGATAGACTGCAATGCTGGATCATCAACTGGGAGTCTTCTTTTACTGGAGGTCAGTGAATGGGTGTGTCCCGGTGCCCTGCTGTGCTGAAAGTAGCCAGCAGCCATCAGTGTTTACATGTGAGTGAGATTAGAGACATCACCCATCCTCTTGTCTGAGACACACCCCCATGGCAAGCACTGTGGACACCCGAGGCCCTTGCTGAAATCTGGAAGTTAAGAGAGCTCCCCAGGAAGACAAAGTTTTTATACTAAAATATATAATTTAATTCAAGAGAATGCTTTATTTCTGTTTAAACATATTTTGTATATATGTGATGTAAATTAACGTGTTCAAATTGTTGAAAAGGAAGATGTGTTGCAGATTTGCATGTAATTGGTTATGCCTTTATCCAACTTTTATAGACATTTTTTATTTGCATGGAAGAAAACAACGCAAATTTATGTCACTAAACAAAGGTTAACCCTTGTGTGAAATTAAAGGAACTGTCAACAATTGACAGCCAACTACTACGGTAAACTGTTACACTAGTTTTGAGCTTTAGACCTTCAGCCTTTTGTGTGAAAAAAGTCACAGCTTTCCTGGGGTTATAAGGGTAAGAAGAAAGGACTTAGACCACCTTTCTTCCTACCAGAATTACCTGTTTTTTTCCTTGCTTGCAGTCCCATCAGATTTTGCTAAATCACAACCATATTGTTTATGCATATTGCATGAGTATTACCAAGAAAATTTTAAACGTTGTGATGTAACATGATATAAAGGACCTCTTTATGTTAATGGTCTTTCATGTATCTCTGGTGGTAATGTCCGGGATTTTGTGCCTCAAAAAATCTTCCCAAGGTTGTGTGTGTTTGTACACTGTATTTTTTTTTTAATTCATAGTGAACAGCACTTTTATTATTTCTAGTTCAGAAAAGCCAAAAACAATTTTCATTTTAAAAAAATCAAAAAAATTTTTTTAAAAGAATGAGCTATGGAAAACCCAGTAGTACTTAGAATATACAAATGAATTATAATATTAGATAAGAAATTAAATGTTCTATTTTTATGAAGATAAATGCTTAGTAGATAAAAACAAATTTTAAGTTTAGTTCTCAGACTCATAGAATTTCAAGTTTTTGAAGGGAACCTTTCATGTCGGCCAGTTTTATTAGAACCATATATTTTTTTTCACTTGAAAGAAATTACATTCCTGGTATTCTTAAAATTGCCTCACTGAGATGATTTAATGGAATTATATTAAAATATATAATCAGTTATTTAAATGCATTGATGTTCTAGGACACTTCTAGGAGAACAGGTCTCACTACCTGATACCCAGTATATTACTTGATCTTAAATTTGGATGAAGTTTTCATGGCAAAACCAAACAATATCCTTACTTTGAAAATTATCAGCTATAGTTAACCAAAGATTTTAGAAAATACAATATTTTCACAAATTTAAAACAAAAATTATGTGTCTATAAAGTGAATCTTCAAAAACAAAAAACGAAGACAATAGAAATCTGTGAGGGATGTTGGGATAATATTTGCCTCATAGATTGCTCACTTAAAAGAGAAATATGGTTACTTATCTCAGGTTTAAGTTTAATTTTGAAGTTATCATCTTTTATGACATTATTAGTAATACAAATGACCACAAACCAAATCATAATGTAATTGAAATTCGTATACTTTGAAAAAACTGATCATTCTCCCTTATGATAGCAAACAGAATTTTCCATATGTATTTCTCTAGCAATATTTCCAAAATATTTATCTTCCAATTTTTAAGTGGTACTCAAAATCACAAAAAAATCAAACCTTCTGAAAAGTGAAAAATTTGTTCTGAATTTGTTTATCTGTTCATTTTGGTCTCATAGCCAGTGCAGTTTTCTTAATTTGGTGAAATGAAAGTCAGTTGGGCATATTAACATTTGTGATCACTACAAGATATAGTAGGGGCATAGAAGCATAATTAACCCAATAAAACTTAAATATTTTTTTAATACTTACATATTTTAACTGTGGGGAAAATTAGGGCTGTTTCTGAGTCGTATTCATAAAACATATTTTTTGCTTTTTAATGTGGAACTGCCCACATTTTGGAATCCTCATTTTGATACACATTTTACAGTTTTAGGAGAACTCCGTTCTACTAGTATTTGCCTTATTTTCTTGGATTAAGTCTAATAGCCATTTTTGTTTTGTGAGTGAGCCATGTTATTTTGCTCTCTTCAGTTTTGAATATAGTATGTCATATGAAATCATCTCATTAGTTTGTTTTTTGCTTTTCCCCCTTTTTTGGTTTTGTTTTGCTTTTTAAGTGCACACCTAAAATTGATTTTTGCCTATAAAGAATGACTTTTATATGTTTCCAGAAGAGTGATAGGGAGTTTTGCTCAGTTATCTTCATTTTATGAAAATAAATCTATTGCATAAAAGTTAACAAATACATTGCAAATGGAAATTCTTTTTATTGTTATGTTTGCTGGATTTCTTCGGGAACATGTATGGATTGCCGACTCTGTATGAAGTACAATTACAATGCGAGGTTTGCCAACAGAAGAAGTATTTCTGAACGAGTCAAATCAAGCCAGTTGAAACCTTTCTAAAATTATGAAGACATCCTCTGATAACTTTTCTGTTGTATTTCTTAGTTTCAAAGTCAAGAAATATATAGGTGGACATGGAGTTATTATTTGGTCCCTATGGCACTAACTGGGAAAGTTCTATAGTGTCTTTTAGCTCGAGAGAGAGAAGTGAGGGATTAAGGGCCTGTTTGTAGAAAAGAGAGGGAAGAGTGTACAATGAGTATTTTTTTAAATTTACATTTCAATTTGTATTTTGTGAAAAGGTGTTCAGTCAGAAAACTTATTTACAGTATTATGCAAATATATAATTCCATGGTAAAAATTTGCCTAGACTCCTTTTACGAGCAAAATGTTGATATCCATTTTAAAACAAAATGGGAAAATAACCAATACAATGCTATCCTTCTTTCGGAGGCTTCCAATAAGTGGAAGCAGATTTTGTATCATTTTCTCTGGCCTCTGCTTGTATCTGCTGTATTTCTCTGTGCACTTTTCAGACAAATATTATACTCTAGTTGTGTTGCCTTGAATTTGCAAGTATGCCAATTGAGAAATCTAAAATGACCATAGTGTTTATCAGAAAGAGGAAGTGTACTTAAGATTATTTTATTTATTAGATCTGAAAGGCTTCTATATAAATGCACTGAAATAAATGCTAGTAATTTCTTGTACTCATTTTTTTTTTTTTGCTTTTCATGAAAATGTTTGTACTTTTTTATCATTGTCTTTTATGAAATATAATGTTCTAAAGACTCCGTGTGACACTGTAATTATTTTCACTCAGGAACTTTTGGGGGTTTATCTGGGTTTTTTGTTATGTTTGTTTTCCTAATTTTGAGGCTACCTGTTCATGGATATCTTGATTGCACGAGAAGGGCAATAGAAGCATAAAGTGCCCGTTGTACCTGCCTTTGTAACAATTTAAATACATTTAGTGATCTCATAGCTTTTAACTCAGAAAAGACAGTAATATTTAAATATTTTTCATCAGTACAAGTAGTAATCTGTGTCAAGAAGAATATTTAAGTAGTCATATTTAACATTTCTTCTGCCTACACAACTTGAGTAAACTAAGCTCGTGTGTTGTCCTCAGTCCCTCTTGTCTTCTAGGTATCAAGTAGTATTGAAGATCTTTAAGACAGATAATATCTAGGGATTAGATTTGTATCTGGGCCTGAAATGTGAGATCATGACTTTTTGTCAACTTAAATTATTTATGTAATGAGTTATTAATTTATGCATAGTATGAGCTACTGGGATGTTGACACTGTATGTCACAAATAAAGCCAATCGTGAAATCATGATCATTTAGTCATTTAAATCCTGCAGAGCGGTAAAACTGAGTTGGCTTGGTCTGGCCCAGGTTCCTACCTATGGTACTAATGTGTCCTCTGATGAAATATGCCAACTCAGTTTATGATCCTATGTATGTATTTTTTGTCCTATCTCAAACACATGGATTTAAGTTTGTGGAGATATTCTGGACCCAGATTGTTATATTTAGAGAAGGCTGTTCTTGAGGAGGGTATACTATATTGCTCTTAATTTAAGTGACTTCAGAGAACATAGTGCTATATCACTCAAAATTATACTACAATTAAAAGACAAATATATAGGTTGTAAAAATAAAACTTGTATCTTTCTCAATACTTGTATCTTTCTCAACAACTCAAAACTTGTATCTTTCTTGTGACATATTTTGGTGGACCTGAATTCTGTTGCCAATTTCATCCTCCTAACTCCATCAGTTGAAGTCTTTGATCTCCAGAAACTGTCAGGCATTACCTACACATGGAATTTACTGTCTTCTGTGGATAAAACAGACATGGAAACAACTACAATACCTATATACTATGAAATGAGGTGCTCAGTTGGGTCCTCTGCAAACGCTGGTTTTATATCTTACCAAGGCAGTATTAGGCCAATAGAGCATCTTTGTAGAAACTTTTCCCAAGGCACAGGATGTTCCTTAGCTGTAAAACGTTTGCATCAGAAGGATAGTTGAGATCGTTGTTTGTCTACAACGAATCTTGAGGATTTACTTTTCTTTTTTTTCTTTTTTTTAAAGATTTTATTTATTTATTTGACAGAGAGAAACACAGCCAGAGAGGGAACACAAGCAGAGGGACTGAGAGGGGGAGAAGCAGGCTTCCCGCCGAGCAGAAAGCCCGATGTGGGACTCAATCCCGGGTCTCCGGGATCATGACCTGAGCCGAAGGCAGTCGCTCAACCAACTGAGCCACCCAGGCGCCCGAGGATTTACTTTTAATACGACTGTGTGGAAGGCAGTGGGTATAGGCAGGGTTCTGGAATCAGACTGACCTGAGTTTGAATTTAGAGACCCTTCCCATTGTTCACTCTGACATTTTAGCAAAATTTTAAGCTCCCATGGTCTTCAGTTTCCTGATCTGACAGTTAAGGATGGTAGGAACTACCCAAGGATTGCTGAAGAACTTAAGCTAATCCTAACAGAAATGAGCCCAGTGCCTGACACGCTGAGCAAAGACTTGGCTTATAATTTAGTCAGTTTTCAGCTCAAGGGTAACAAGCTTTTCTTTCCTACAAATTATCTTGGATCATATTTTAAAAATGATACTGCATTCTTTGATTCTATTAGGAAATGAAGATAGTGATTACCCTATCTATACATGATAATGCACGCAAACAATTACTAAAACTGGCAAAGATGAAAATTTAAATTTTAGCTGTATTAGTCACAAGGAGAAATGTAGCAAGTGGGAATCAGGCTCTGTTCGCTCAGAGGCTGGTGTGATTTTTAGGTAGACAGCATGGGAAGCACCCGTTACGATACGTTGTTTATGGAAGGTATTCAGTAACGTGTAGCTTCTCTTCGTATTGTGACTGAAAAAATTAAATGCCATGTGGATGTTACTGCTCTTTCTTTCTATCTTGGCTTTTGGGCTAGGCTTTTTCACCTTTTTCTTCCCAGTTTCCTCAGAAGACCCTCTCCCTTCTCCTCTCATCATTTAGCTCAATTTCTAGGACCACTGGCTAGCACTGTCCAGTAGAATGTTCTAGAATGATGGAAATATTCTGGGACTGCTGTCCAGTATGGTAGCCTCTAGCCACATGTGACTGTTGAGCACTTGAAATGTGGCTGGTTTGAGCCAGGGACTGGATTTTTAATTTTGTTAAATCTTAGATAAATGTAAATAGCCACATGCAGCAGGTGATCTCTTACACTGGCAGAACTTTAACCTCACGGTGTCTCTGAGTATGAGCAAGAAGCTCTTAAGCCAAATGTCCAGCTTAGAGTTCTTAGCTCCTGACCCACATTATCAACTTATGGGTCATCTTGACCTGCTTGTTCACAGAAACTTAAAACTCGAAATGCCCTAAGCTGAATTTATCATATCCACCTTCAAAACCTAGTCTTCCTCTTATTTTACCATCCACTTAGTAACTCACAGCTAAACCTGTGAGCCACCCTCCCCTTATCTCCTCCCTATAATCAGCATTAGCTCCACCTCTGAAGTCCCTCTTCAGTCTACAGGTTCTTTTGTTTCTTCAACAACTGCTGGGTCCTCCCAGTCTTGTTTTACTGCAAAGGTGTGCTTTGTGTTTTGAATCTGTCTTCCATCGTGACACACAAAATTGTGTCTCCTGAAATATCATGCTTTAAATCTTTCAGTGGTTCCCCGTAGCTTACAGAGAAAGGTCCAAATATTTCTGCTTCTCAGACCAAGGCCTTAATGACCTGACGTCTGCTTGCCTCTGCAGACTAGCACCTCTCCCTCCTATCCCTCTTGCATCCTTCTTCATTCTCCGATTGCCTGTGAACTACTCCCACTGGCCTTTTCTACCCTCATCTACCAGGGGGTCTCCTACTTATCTGTTAAGAGTCAAGCTCTTGGGGCACCTGGTTGGCTTGGGTGGGGTCCAACTTGTGATTTTGGCTTGGGTCTTGATCTCAGGATTGTGAGTTCAAGCCCTGAGGTGGACTCCACACTGGGTTTGGAGCCTGCCAGAAAGAAGAAAAGAAAGGGAAGGGAGGAAGGAAGGAAGGAGGGAAGGAAGGAAGGAGGGGGGAGGGGAGAAGAAAGGAGGAAGAGAGAAAAGGAAAGAGAAAGGAAGAAAGGAGAAAGAAGAAAGAGGAAAAGGATGAGAAAGAAAAAGGGAAGGAAGGAAAGGAAAGAGAAGAAAGGAAGAAAAAAAGAGGAAAGAAGGAAAGGGAGGGAGGGAAGAAGAAAAGGAAAGAAAGAAAGAAAAAAAAGACTCAAGCTCCTCTGGAAGCCATCTCTACGCAACCCAAGTAAAATTTGGGTTGCCACTCCCTCCCTGCATTCCTGCCCTACGGCACCACACTATTAAAGCATGTCTTAGGCTATTAAATGTGTTTATACATTTTCTTTTTCTTTAAAAGACCGTTAGCTCTTTGAGGGCAGTGGTCAGTGCCATTTGGTTCTGTACACCAGGCCTCCTGCAGAGTGCTCAGTGAGTGAGCCATCCTGCCAGGGCAGTGCTGCTTGCCATCTATTAGGGCAGAACACTCCACAGCCCTCTTAAGTCACCGTGCTATGACTCCAGATGTCACACCTACTCAGAGCTGCATTCAGCGGGATCAGTGCCTTAATTAGGACTAATAAGTGCCATCATCAAGATGTATTTCGACCTACCTATAAATCTACCTGCATAGGGAACGAGGCCCATCTTTTTACTCAACATATTTTTAAAATTTTAAAAGTATTTACTGAGCTTTAGAAAATCAACATAGGGACGTCTGGGTAGCTCCGTTGGTTAAGTGTCTGACTCTTGATTTTGGCTCAGGTCATGATCTCAGGGTCGTGAGATTGAGTCCCACATCGTTGGGCTCCTGCTCAGCTTGATTCTCTCCCTCTCCCTCTGCATCTCCCCCCACTCTTTCTTTCTCAAACAATATATATTTTTTTAATTTTACTGTAATTAATTTCAGAGGTAGAAAATAAATAAATCTTTTAAAAATTATATATTACTGTAAAAAGAAATAAAATTCAGCAAGATCCAGAAAAATTACAAATTCACTGCCAAAATTTTTATTAAAAAAACTGGAAAGTGAAAGTCATCCTTCCCATAAAATAAATATCACAAGACATTACTGTGTTGAAGAAAGAATAAGAGCAGATGCTGGAAACACCTGTTTGACTTAATACCAGATAGAAGGCGTTAATTCACCTGGTGAATATAATTTCTGAGGCACTTTGTTGATTTCCAAGGACCTTATTTTACACAGTTATCCCTCCCCCTCCTCCCTTTCTTCTCCTGTATTTCCTTGTTCTCTTCCACCACCACTGTTGGGATCAGGAGAAAATCATGGCAGTGATTTGTTTTCCTGGAGTCTTTATGAAGTCCTGTCAATGTTTTGTTTGGGCAAACGGGGTTACCATGGTAACCAGATTTCCCCTTCATTATTCTCTTATCCCCTTGACTTTGTATAATTGTCTTTTTGCATAGGGTAATTAACCCTAACTCTTTTAACCTGTCTGGTAACTTCTGGCAGCCTTGTTTCTGGTCTCTCCAACCCAAAGATGTCCGGGCATTTATTAAGCACCTGCTGTGTCAGGCACTGTGCTGTGCTGGGGCCGTGAGGGTGAATGAGGCAGTTCCTTCCCCCAAGCAGGCCACAGCCCAGCAAGGGAAAAGCTTGTCAAGGGCTTCTCACAGGGGCCACCCCTTTGCCTCCAAATATTTTAAATATTTTATAACCTACTTATAACTCAATAAGAGAATAGAAAAATGGACAAAGTCTTGGACAGGCCATATAGAAGCAGGGAGTTCCCAAAGAGCTGCATCCACAGGCTGTGTCGGGGAGAGCATCTCCTCTGCCATGGAGAAGGTGGGGGTGGGGAGTGGAGGGGACAAGGTTGCCAGTTGTGGGTGGACAGGGCCTGGCTTGTCTGGACTGCCTTCTGGAGAATAGACAGGTGTGTTGGAAAGGTGTCTGCGTGATGGCCCGTGCTCTTCTAGGCTCTTGGGCTACAGAAAACAGGCTTTGTTTGCAGGTGGGGTGTGCTAGCAGTATTTCTGGGCTGCAGACATCTCTAGTTGAGACTGAGGGGGCAAGAAAAAAAAAAAAAAAAAAAAAAAACAACTCCCAGAACTTACACCTGGGTTGTTTCTCGTCAAGTCCCCACGTCCCCTGGGAGTTTGCCTTCTTTACTCCCCTTTCAGGCTTCCGGTGAGGGTTCATTGTCGTTTGGTGATTAGAGTGAGAAGTCCATGGAATGCATTTGTCCCATCTTGTTCAGCTCCTAGAAATGTCCCCTACAAAGAAAGTTCGGCAACGGTTCTGTATCTTGAGGATGGGTGGGTATGGTAGTTGTGACACGGCATTACAGCTGCTGGCAGGACTGGGGAAAGGGAACCGGGATCTCTCTGCCTCATTCCTTACAACTGCCTGTGTCTCCGATGACCTCAGAGTGAAGAATTTAATTACCACAGAGGTAAAGTGCCCTATATGGAAAGATGATCGCCTCCCCTCACAGTAAGAGAGATGCAAATGAAAATTACATGGAAGTACCAATTCAGACCTGTCTGATGGGCGAAAATCCAGAAGTCTCACCGACACGATTGGTGAGGCTCTGGCAAGCCAAGTGCTCTCACACATGGGATGCAAAATGTCCCAACTCCTGCGGAGGGGAATTCAGCAAGATCCAGAAAAATTACAAAAGCATTTACCCTTTGTCCCAGAAAGCTTTTTTTAGGCATCTATTCTAAAGATACATCTCTACAGATATGAGACAACGTGTGCAAGTTTATTCAAGGAGGTGCTATTTAGAATAGCAAGAGATGGGCAGTGAGCAGAGGGATCTGGGTGAGTGGTCACCCACAGAAGCGCTTTGCAGCCATAAAAGAGGGGGCCTAGATTCTGTGTTCTGATTGTACTGGTACCCAGGCCGATAGCATCCTGTGGGGGGAAAAATAAGGTTCAAAAACTGTATAAAATGCTGCCTTTTGTGAATGAAAGAAGGGGAGCTAAAAATACATGTGTGTGCTTGCTTCTCTTTTACGAAGGAGTCATTGGCAGGATAATAAAAATGGTGGTCTGCATAGGGGAGGGGAGCAGTGGGGTGAAGGCCACGGGGTTGGCAGTGAGACTGATTCTCCCAGTGTGATTTTGTATAGTTAGGAATGGCATTGTGTCAATGTTTTTACAAAATTAAAAAAAAACAAAACTGAATTTACAGTAAACCCTAAAATTGATTTTTCAACAGAAACAAATTTAAAAAATGTATTGGGGCAAAACAGAACGAATGTTGCCTAGCGAGGTTGTTCTTCAATAACTAATGATTAACCTTAGCAAGTCGAAAGAAAATAATTCTTTTCTGATCAGGGCTGCATTATGGAAGGTGTCACTAATACTGTGCTTGCATGTTTTATTGGCCTAACTTTAATTCTTCCCATCTTTACCGTGCATTTGTCTTTCTTGTAGACCGTGTACTTTGTATTGCTAATGCGACAAAGGTAATAACTTCTCCTTTGTGGCCATATCAGTGGGTGTAGCTCCTGGGGACCCGGCTCCCGGTCCTGGCCCAGAAAACACACCTTAACCACCTCCCCAAGCGGGAGTTGCACGTCTCCCCCAGCTTTGCCGGTCACTGCTCACGGGATGAAGGGTAGGTGGAGACTTGCCCAGAAAAAGCACAACAATACACAACCAGGCCCACCAGGTTCTCGGAAATCTGAAGGAACACAGGGAGTGAGGCAGTTAATGTGGGGGTGGGGACCCAGTCCAAATTTCCTTTCATGTGATTAGGTGAGCAGAGAAGCTGGTCTGCAGTGAGAAGGAAGACTTATACTGGGAATCATGCGACCCAGAAATAGATAAAAAGGTAGTTACTTTAATTCCTGATGGCTTTTCAGACCCAGTCCCTGGTGAGGCCCAGCCGTGTCCATTCCGTTTGTGTTCTGCGAGATACATGTGAATCCTTAAATAAATCCCTCGTCGTTCAAGTTAGCTGGGCTGAGCTTGCATTTCTTAAATGAACCCCTCACTGAGATACTTCATTTCTCTTTTAGAAAGGGTTTTGACCTCATTAAAATCAAGTTTGATTACCTTGATCAGAGTGACAAGCTCTTCATAATCAAAGGTATTCAAACCTACATAAAAATAGCCCCACTGGAGTGAGATGTCTTTGAAGAGGAGAACCATTTCTTTTCCATCTTTACCTGGCACTTCCTGTGGGAGTTCAGTAAACATGTGCTAAGTGACACTTTTTTCAGATATGGCCTTTAGAGTTTGTTTGTTTTTGTTTGTTTTTTTCCAAACAAATTTTCCCAGGACAACAGAATGAGAATATCTCAAGTACAACTTCAGTTTGAGTTGGATTTCAGGAGCTCTGGATGTTCTGGAACAATCCCCCAGGTATCTGGCCCTTCTCGGTCCTTGTCTAGGAAGTCCTGGGAAGCGAGGCCGGGGTTTCCCATGGTTTGGGAACTGCTTACATGGACTAGACTCTGGGCTGGTGAGTTTCCAAGCTGACTGACATTAGAGTCGATTGGGGAGTTGTTTAAACTGTAATTACACTTGGGCACCACCTCCAGGGAATTGATTTAATTGATCCGGGCTGGGGCCTGGGTCTGGGTGTTCTTCAAAATATTCCCAAGTGACTTGAAAATGCAGCTGGGATTGAAAACCATGGCAGTAAACCCGAAGTGATTAGCGTGGCCTTGCAGGTGATGTACTCACCACGGGACTGCTCACACAGATGGAGACCTTGAAATTTGAGAACCATGATTTGAGGCCCAAACAGGTAGAACCTATGGAGTTCAGCTTGGTCTATGGCCTCCCTCTCTCCTTTTGGGTCCTCAATTATTACTATTTCTGAAGAAAGATGCTGGAGACTCGTGACAGACTACTTATTTATTTATTTTAAAGATTTTATTTACTTATTTTGAAGAGAGAGAAAGTATGTACGTGAGGGTGGGGGAGGGGTGGGGGAGGGAGAGAGAGAATCCCAAGCCGACTGCACTGAGCCTGGAGCCCGACGTTGCAGGGCTCGATGCTGCCACCCTGACCAAGATCATGACCTGAGCCGAAATCAAGAGTCATACATTCACCATCTGAGCCGCCCAGATGCTCCATTATGACAGACTATTTATTAAGACCATTATCTTGAAAAGTGTTTGACTATTTCGTAGGATAATGTGCTCAGTTTCCACAAAGTTCATGTTGATAATATTTCGCACACTACATGTTTATGATGGGCCACCTACTTTCTAAGCCTGTTTCAGGTCCTATGTCATTACTGGTCCTTACAACCACCCTGAAGGGGTAAAAGTAGGGATCCACTGAGAAGCCACAGGAAAGAGATTGAGTGGGAAAAAAGCAAAAATTAAATGCTGTCCCTTTGCGATAAATCAGACGTGGAAGTCGTTAAAGGTCTAAGGAAGTGGAATAAGAAGCAGTGGATGAGGGATTTTATAAGCCCCAGAAATTTACAGGCCTTATGAAAACCTTTCTAGAAATTAATTTGTGACTCTAGATGCCAACCTTAAAGTCCAACAACCTATTAAAATTAAAGGGGAAAAAAAAGAACAACAATTGTTTTTCTGAGTCGGCAGTGTGAAAGGGTTTGCTGCTTTTAGGTTATAAGGACTATGGCATTGCTTTTATGGTGTGCTTTTGTACATAAAATCTATCCAAAGGCTTTGGGGGAAATAATTGAGTCATTTTTTTAATAACACTTTTTAATAGCTAATTATGTAAAAACTTCTTTTGTAAGTCATTTCCTGGGAGTCAATGTAATTTTTTACTCTAGGCCTAGTAGATGAAGTATTGTAATCACCAGTCCCATGGGGAGAACAAATGGAAGAGGGATCATGAAACCACAGAACTTTAGGTCAGGAAGGAATTTTAAAACCATCCAGTTCATTTCTTTTCCTTTCTCTTTATTGTATTAGGTACCCATTAAAACAACAACAAAAAAAGTATAAATGGAATTTACTACTCCTCCATGGGGCAATTGTAAGGTTCCTGTCATTCAGTCAATCCCAGCCACAAGACTGGGTTGAAAGCACCGATCAGATCCGTTCATTGCCTGTTTTTACTTTGACACCAGCTTCCCCTTACCCATAGGTTCCTTAACTTTTAGCAAAGGTCTTCCATTCTCTGCTACTTGATATTAAACCAACTTGCTTGCCTTTCTCTGACCGTTCAATGTTCTTGCATATCTCTGTTTCTCTGCAGTTCAGTCTCCTGCCCAGGAATGGCTTTTCCTATTTATCTGCCTGGTGTCTCCTACTTAGCTTCAAAGGACTGGCTCAGATGTCCTTTCTTCTGGGACACCTCCAGGCCCCAGCAATCGGGGCAAGTTTTTCTGTTATGCTACCTTAGCATTTGAATCTTTATGGCACTGCTGACTTTCTTTCTCTCTCTCTACTTTCCTTCCTCCCTCCCTCCCTTCCTCCCTTCTCCTTCCTCCCCTCCTTCTCTTTTTCCACTCTGTTCTTCTTTCGTGGCCATCTCCACTGGTAATAACATGAGTTCCCTGAACACAGACTTGGTGTCTTAATTCATCCCTCTGGCTCCAGTGCCTGGCACAGGTGCTCGACATATGTGTGTGGAATAACTAATACATGTGTGCTGTCAGAGATTGAATAATGCAACCTCCCCCTGCAAAGATATCCACATGCTAATTCCCAGAATCTGTGCAACAAACTTTGCAGATGCAATTAAATTAAGGATCTTGAGATGGAGAAATTATCCTGGATTATTTGAGTGACCCAATATAATCACCAGAGTCCTTGTAAGAAAGGGTCATGAGCCAAGGGAGCAAGTGGCCTCTAGAAGCTTAAAAAGGCAAGGAGAAGCATCCAGAAGGAACACAGCCCTGCCAGTATCTTGATTTTAGGCTTCCAGCTTTTGGAAGTATAAGAGAATAAATTTGGGTTGTTTTAAGCCACTGAATTTGTGGTAATTTGTTCCAGTGACAATACATTAATAGGCTAATGAATCAATGAGTCAGAACTTTCAGACTATTAGACATATTTTTAAAAAATGTTTTATTAAAGGGAATAGATAATATACATTAAAAATAAAATAAATGCAGGGGCACTTGGGTGGTGCAGTCGGTCATTGGTCTGACTCTTGATTTCCGCTCAGGTCACAATTTCAGGGTCATGAGATCGAACCCTGTGTCAGGCTCCGTGCTCAGTGTGGATGGAGTCTGCTTGAGATTCTCTCTACTTTAACCTCTGCTCCTCCTGCTTGTGCGCTCTTTCTCTCTCTTTTTAAAATAACCAAATATTTTAAAAATAAATAAATACAGGAGAAATGTTCATCCTTTGTAGTCAAAGAATAAAAATTCAAGCAATCATGAAATATAATGCTATATCTGCTAAAGTGGTAAAACCTTCCTAATAAGCAGAACTGGTAAGGCTTCAGATTTTTTTTTTACATTAATATATTCATACTCCAGTATTTCTCCAAATAATATATCCTAGATCTTGAGAACTTAGTATGTTCTGTGGATTGTTTTAAACCTTTTTACATGTATTATGACATGGAAGTGGTGCTGTGATTATTCCCATTTTGCAAATGAAAAAAACCCAAGGCATAGAAAGCTGATGTATTGTGTTCAAGATCAAACAGCTCATAATGGTGAAGCCAAGACTACTTCCTCGGCAATGTGATGCCCAAGGCTCCACATCATTTAGAGTCAGATATTTCTAGAAAATGTTAGGTCATTCACTTAATTCAACAGAAGCAAAAAGCTGTGTGCCTCGTGAAGATGTTCATTGTAGCATTAACTGTAAGTCCCCAGAATTGAGACTAAAGTGGTATAAATTTTTCAAAAAATAAAAATTATAAAGGTTATATGATAATATGAGAAATTGTTCATGTAACATAATTAAACCATGAAAATAATTTTACATTATGATTGCAATTTTATATAAATATGTTTAGAGCATTCTATTAATAATATTCTATTGTGGTACAACTACGTGTTGCTATAATTTTCGTTTTTTGAACATTATTAAATTCCTTCAATAAAAGTATAAAATAATTATCTTTGAAAAACTCTGCTAACTTTTCTTAATAAATCATGGGATTGAGTTTTTCAAAAAGAAAGCCTATTTGGAACCATTACTGATTTTTTTGGTACATGTTTTTCTCTTACCAAGAGAAGATGGGTATTTCTATGACTGTATCATTTGAAGCATTCTTCTTTTTTAATTAAAAATTTTTTTAATTTCGGGGTGCCTGGGTGGCTCAGTTGGTTAAGTGACTGCCTTCGGCTCAGGTCATGATCCCAGAGACCGGAGATTGAGCTTCTCCCTCTCTCACTCCCCCTGTTTGTGTTCCCTCTCTGGCTGTGTTTCTCTCTGTCAAAGAAATAAAATATTTCTAAAATATTTTAAAAATAATGTATTATTTGTTTCAGGAGTACCAGTCTATGATTCATCAGCGTTACACAATTCACAGCACTCACCATAGAGCATACCCTCCCCAGTGTCCATCACCCAGCCACCCCCTCCACTCCAGCAACCCTCAGTTTGTTTCCTGAGATGAAACAAGATGAAACCAGAGAGGGAGAGATATTAATTTTTTTTTTTTATTTGAGATAGAGAACATGGTTGGGGGATGGGGGAGGGACAAAGGAAGAGGGAGAAGCAGACTCACCACTGAGTAGGAAGCCATACACGGAGCTCAATCCCAGGACCCTGAGATCATGACCTGAGCCAAAGGCAGACACTTAACCGACTGAGCCACCCAGGCACCGCTTGAGATGTTCTTGGTCACAAGTAGCAAAATAAATAAATCAGTAAATCCAAAATTGTCCTAAAATTCAAAGTTTATTTTAAAAAACTTTTAAAAATATATATATACTTTTTAAAAAGGCATTTTTATAATAAAGAGAAATTGATTTTTAAAAAACCCTTGCATCAGACACACTTAAAAAATAAGGAAACTGTTGGTTAATGCCAGTGAAAAATTCAAGAAATATTAAATGCTTCAGCTGTGCCAAAAGGTCACCAAGCCTTGTTTTCTGCCCTTCCGGAGCTGGCTTCCTCCCAAAGAGCCCCGCCTCATAGGACCACTACCATCACCTCCCCGGCTGCACTTTTCCCGGGGAAGATGTCACATTTTTATCTCACCATAAAAGAGAAATCCCAAGTTTCCCTCTGACCCGACCACGTTAGGTCCCTGAGCACTCCTAAACTAAACACGGGGGCAAAGAGGATGAGACTGATTTAGACGATAAACTCCTCGCTCCCACTCCCTTCCATTGCTCTTCAAAGGAAGCAGAATGGATGGAATGAATGCTGAAATACTCATTATAGATCTTTCATGGACTTTCCTGTGTATTTGTCTCTGTACAGAGGAACCCCAGGCAGGAAGGGCCTTGACTCTTGACAAGACGCCAGATTCTTAGGTAGGACCCTGTCTCTTGATTTTGGCTCAGGCTGTGTTCTCAGGCTCATGAGATGGAGCTCTGTGTGGACTCACTCCCTGTGCAGGGCCCTGACCCCTCACCATGTGGGGATCGCACTCCATGAGGCCTCTCTGTGGGGGGCCTCGAATGGCCCTGGGTCTCTACCTTTCAAGATGTTGAAGCAAAAGCCGCTGGATAAGAGCCTTTAATTGTAATCTCAATGAAAGGACCTTTCTGTTGTTCTGGCCCCGGCCCTAGGCGGAAGAACATTTTTTTTTTTTTTTTTTTTTTTTTTGGAAGAACATTTTAAATAAACTGTTTTCCATTTTTAAATGTTCCCAGTGACTAAGTTCTTGAAATCAGTTCAAGGATGCAGAAGCTTAGCACTCAGGATTTGAACTGGTTTACTCCCAGGAGCTGATAGTCTTACAGTGTTTCCCAACAAACCGGTCAGTTTCTTGTGCATTAATAGGTCATGGTGCCATTTCTCACATGTCCACATGAGAGGAAAAAACATCCGGGTGAAGCCCCAAGCCTTGGAAGGGCTCCCAGGAGGACTGTTTGCCAGCTCCGAGTCAAGCCGTTCACTTTCTCCTGCAGCCAACACTCAGCACTGACTGTGTGCGGGAGCCTGCTCTGTGGATACTTCAAAATACATTCCAGTGTTTTCCGAAAACACTCCCCCGGGGAAGGTGATGGAGTAGTGCTCACTCAGCTCAGCGTGGGTCATCTAGAAGATGCCTGGGACTCAGAGGCCACCCTCAGGCTTCTCTCCCTCAGCCCACCACGGCTTTCCACAGCAGGCTGGCCCCATGACCTTCGTGGCCGGCCAGCAGGTGGGTGGGAAGCGCCACCTCTGGGTGTTTATGTAAGCTGGCTGCGTGGAGCCCCTCTCTCCCTGCTAGCTGCGGGCTGGGTTCCAGAACAGACCTTCAGCATTTGCACTGATTGCCGAAGATGAATTATCATCTGCCTTGCCTTTAAATTAGCTGGGGCCATTCTAACCCACAGTGAATGGGGAGTTGGGAGGTGGAATTGATTGGGAGCTTATTTCCACGTTGAGAGGCAGTAAGAAGGAATGGGGCTAAGGGAGGGGCGTGTTCTGTGGACTGGGAAGAGGAAGGGAGGAATGGCTGCAGAGCCAAGGGTCTGGATGGCGTACAGAATTCCTAGGAAGCTCTGTTTCTGTGGACAAAATGTAACTTAAGACATAGATCCTCTAAATGTCCCTGTTGGACAGGTGCCTTCTGAATGTTTCAGGAGCTATTATAATATTGGCGGTTTTTGTTTTCTGCCTATGTGTATGCCCACAATACTAACTCCCAAGGTATAAGATTAAAAGGTGGCTTGATTACTTCAAGTTCAGCATGGTTGAAATTGAACACACCGTCTCTGCTTATGAATCTGCTCTTCTTTCCATATTCCTGAGCTCAGTTGCTGGCTCATCCACTCAGTCTGCTAGCCATGATGGGTGTCCGAGACTTCATGGACTCCTCTAATTCTCCCCATTCCCACAATGACGCCAGCATGGCTACCTGCTGATTTTCTATTCTAGAGACCTCTATAAACATGGAGGTCAAGGGGGGGGCGGCGAGTAGCTCAGTCATGGAGGAACTGGCCTCTGTTATCACAAGCTAGTCTGGTGCTCACCATAGGGCAGGGGTCTGTTGGACATGACAAAACCACAGAGCATCAACATCATTGCTCTGAGACCATGACAAAGACAAAAACCCAAATCACTGTGAAACCCACAAATCACCAAACCTCCCCTCTATTGAAGGGAATCAGTGCTCCTGCTTTATTACCAATTATAGTTCTCTCTCCCCTCTGGTCTTCCTTCCCTGCAGATAAACCCCTGCAACACCCATAGAATTGTCCCCACTTTCAGACAGCATCCAATCTCGAGAAAGTCCCACTTTCTTAGACTCGTCCAATTAAAGCCCAAATCCTATAATAGGTTCTTTCCAACACTCTCAGTGAGACATGCTATGGCTGGAAAGAGTAATAGCCCCAAGTGGTTCAACTACATCAAAGTGGGTTTGTGCAGGAGGCAGAGATTGGAGATGCACAGCTGCGAGCCAAGGACCCCAAAGATTACCAGCAAGTCACCAGAAGCCAGGGGGAGGCAAGGAAGGATCCAATTCTTCAGATTTCAGAAGGAATGGGCCTTGCCAATGTCTTGATTTTGGACTTTCTCACCCCCAGAAATGTAAGACAATAAATTTCTCTTGTTTTAACCAACTTGGTTTATGGAACTTTTTTTTTTACAGCAGCCCCTGGAATCTAATACAGCAAGAAAAACCTGAGAAACTGTTACAGGTTGAATGCCAGTAACAACCCTTATATCAGTGTTTTCCCAGTTTTGATAATTGTACTACGATCAGACATTAGCATTAGAATTTGGGTAAGAAACTCTATGTACTATTTTTCCAACTTTTCTTCTCCGAGGTGAATACTAGTTCAAAATGAGAAGTTAAAACAACAAAGCATATGTAGCAATGTTTTTCTAGGTATGTTTCCTGAGGCAAGGGGAATCAAAGCAAAAATAAACTATTGGGACTGCATCAAAATAAAAAGTTTCTGCACAGCAGAGGAAACAATTGACAAAACTAAAAAACAAACTACAGATGGGAGAAGATATTTACAAATAACATATCCCATAAAGGGTTATTGTCTAAAATATATAAAGAACTTACACAACTCAAAAAACCCAAATAGTATGATTAAAAATGGACAAAAGACATGAATAGACATTTATCCAAAGAAGATATCCAGACAGCCAAGAGACCCATGAAAAGATGCTCAACATCATTCATCCGCAGGGAAAAGCAAATTAAAACCACAATGAGTTATCACCACACACTTGTCACAGTGGCTGAAATAAAAAACACGAGAAACAACAAGTGTTGGTATGGATATAGAGAAAAAGGAGCCCTTAGGCACTGTAGATGGGAGTGTAAATTGGTGCAGCCACTGTGGAAAGCAGTATGGAGGTTCCTCAAAAAAATTATAAATAGAATTACTGCATGATTCATTAATTCCTTTACCAGGTATTTACCCAAAGAATACGAAAGCACTCATTTGAAAAGGTATATACACACCTATGTTTATTGCAACATTATTTACAGTAATCAATTACGGAAGCAGCCCAAGTGTCCACTGATAGATGAATAGATAAAGAAGAAGTGGTATGCGCGCGCGCACACACACACACACACACACATCCCCCCACACCACAAATGGAATATCATTGAGCCATAAAGAAGAATGAAGTCTTGCCCTTTGCAATGACATAGATGGGCCTGGAGGCTATAATGCTAAGTGAACAGTGAGTCAGAGAAAGATAAATACCATATGATTTTAATCATATGTGATCTTAAGAAACAAAAACAAACAAAAAAAGAAACAAATAAAAAAGCAGACACCTGGGTGGCTCAGTCGGTCACGTGTCTGTCTTCGGCTCAGGTCATGATGGGGCCCTGGAACCGAGCCCCAACATTGGGCTCCCTGCTCAGCGGGGAGGGTTGTTTCCCCCTCTGCCTACCCCTCCCCCAAGGCTTGTGCTTTCACTTTCTCTCTCATAAATAAATAAATAAAATCTTAGGGGAAAACACCCCCAGACTCTTAACTATAGAGAACAAGCAGATGGTTAGCAGAGGTGGTGGGGGATGGGTGAGATGGGTGACAGGGACTGAGAGTGCGCTCACTGTGAGGAACACTGAGCTCAGCTCCCGAAGTGTTGAATCACTTTGTTGTACACCTGAAACTCGCGTAACACTTTATGTTAACTGTACTGGAATTAAAATACACACACACACACACACACACACACACCAGGGCACAGACTTTTTTTTCTTAAATAAGAAACAGTAATCTGGCATTCTAATTTAATCCTGCCACCTCACCTCTCTGCATAAAGCCCTGTGTCGGGATGACAGGAGCAAGTCTGCTCTGCTTGTTTGCCCTGAAGACGACTTGCAGGTGGCCCAGAAGGCACGTCTCACCAGCAGGCCTTGGTCTGTCAGGCGGCCCTCCCTGATCGGCTCTCTGCTCTCCAGCCACACTGACCGCACTGGGCTTAGCTCCAGGGCTCTGCCTTCCCACTGTGGGAATTGACAGGACTTCATTCATTCCTCACCTCCTCTCTGATCCTTCCCTTTTTGTCCTCTGGCTGCAGTAACCCGCAACCACGTACAGTGAACATTCCGTTTCTTTTCTGTTTATATCGGAAACCATGAGAAAAATATTCCTTTTCTCCTCTGCCCCTCAGAGTGCTGAGTGGCTGGTCTTACCCCAGAGATGAGGCTCCTGGCTTTAGCAGTGCAGCATCCTGAAACATTAGAAAGCTTAAATGCAGGGTGGAAATGTACTAATCAATTCATCTCTCTGTGACCAGATTGATACTTTTTACCTGTGAAGTCTGGCTTCAAAGGCTCAGTATGTCTTATTGATTTTAATGGTGCCCTCTGGATCCCCAAAGGTCTAACACAGGTCGGGGAAAGTCTTTAAACAGAGGTAATCCTGAAATAGATTGTTGCATATAAGTGTCTCATTCAAATTACGTTCATTTGAATATGCTTTAAGTGGAGAGTGTAGCGATATTTCTTTTTCTTAT
Organism: Spilogale gracilis; assembly: GCA_004023965.1. Classification (NCBI taxonomy): domain Eukaryota; kingdom Metazoa; phylum Chordata; class Mammalia; order Carnivora; family Mephitidae; genus Spilogale; species Spilogale gracilis. The sequence continues at coordinate 2,859 of PITA01009113.1, read as the reverse complement.
TTTTAGGAAGGGCAAGGATGTTTTATGAGAATGGATACCTTGCCTTTAAATGACGCTGCTGTTTATACTTACCCCCCACCCATTCACACACCAACACTCACAGTCAGGTGACACTCGAAAGGCCTTGTAACTCAGAGCATTTACTCACTGGTGTCCTGGACCCAGCATGTAATGCCTTCTGTTAAACTCTCAGAAATTTAATGAGCTGATTATCAAAAACTGCATTAAATTATATTAAAATAAAGGTAGTAGACACTCCAGTCTCCTTTCTAAGCATCTTATCTGTACTCTTGATGTCATGTATGTCTGCTTCCTCTGCCTGTTGTTAAACACCTACCATCAAACACACATACACATATGCTTGCTTTATTGATTTTATGTTTTTGTACATGGAGATAAATGATTGATTCAAATATTTGGAAGCCTACTTGGGCTGAAGAGGTATTTTCCATTCAGCTGTCCCTTAAGGCACTGGGTACTTTTTAATCTACCTCATAGTTTTTTTCTGGACAAGGAAAATGAAACTCCTTCATTATGTATATATTTTATAATCTAATATTCATTTCTTTTTCTGAATTTCCATGTGTACCGCACTAATGCAAATCACACTAATACATACCTCAAATCTTCCTTTCTGCAGATGAATTGGGCTGGTTTCCCTGCTTCTGCTTTCAGTCAATCCCATGAGCCAAAGAGATCACAAGCAGTTGAGGGGGAGGGGTGGAGGTGGAGGGAGAAGCAGACTCCCTGCTGAGTGAAGAGCCCAGCAAAGGCTCGGTCCCCGGGCCCTGGGATCCTGATCTGAGTTGAAGGCAGACGCCTAACTGAGTCACCGACGCACCCCACTTTTTTTTTTTAACAAACATTTATTTACTGATATGACACAGAGAGTGAGAGTACATGAGTGTAAGGGGCAGAGGGAGAGAGAGAACCTCCAGGAGACCCCTGCTGAGTGTGGAGACCAACATGGGGCTCAATCTCACAACCCTGAGATCATGACTTGAGCCGAAATCAAGAGTTGGGTGTTTAACCAGCTGAGCCACCAGGCACCCCACAAGCTTTGTTTTCTTAAACTCAACTTTTATCATGTCATTCTACTGGTCCAGACTTTACAAGGCCTCCTTATTACTATGTACAGGCTTTTCAAAGGATGGATGGTAGCATAGTTCCTGTAGGACTCAGGGTTCTCCAGAGAAATATAAATATAAATAAATATATAAATTTATATTTAAAATAAAACTTCAATTATATTTATATTTAGATATATATATATATATATATTTAGATAGAAAATGATTCACTTCAAGGAATTGGCTCGTGTGATTGTGGGAGCTGGGAAGTCTGAAATTTGCAGGGCTGGCCGGGAGGCTAGAGATTCAGGAAACACGTGATGTTGCTGTCTTGAGTCCTAAGGCAGTCTGTAGGCAGAATTCCTTCTTTCTCTGGGGGTCTTTGTCTTTTTTGTAAGACCATCAGCTGATTGGATGAGGCCCACCCACATTATGGAGGACAATCTGCTTTACTCAAAGTCCACTGATTTAAATGTTAATCGTGTTTAAGGTAGTGAAAAGGCACAAACTTCCTGTTATGAGATGAGTAAGTTCTGGGTGGGTGATGTACAGCATGGTAACTCCAGTTAACGGTACTGTCTCATACTCTTGAAAGTCACTAAGAGAGTAAATCTCACAAGTTCTCACCACACACATGCACACAAGAGGTAACCATGTAAAGTGATGAACGTGTTAACTAACCTTATCGGTAATCTTTTCACAGGATATATGTTTACCAAATCATTATGTTTTACATTCAAACTTATATAATGTTATATGTCAGTTATATCCCAATAAAGACGGAGGGAAAAATGTTAATTATGTCAAAAAATACCTTCGCAGCAACATCTAGAATGGAGTTTGACCAAAAACTGAGTACTGTAGCCTAACCAAGTTGACACATAAAGTTAATCATCATGGTGCTCCTCTCTAATTTATCCATCCTAAGGTGGAATCTTTGGCTACATCCTGATTCCTGAGGTTATTGGGAAATTGATACAACATGATGAAGATCCTTTTTGTTTTAGGGAAGTAAAAGATGTGTATGTTTCTGATTAGTGGGAAAGGCCATGAATGGAATTAATTAAGATACTCTTGATTTCTTGGCTATTTTTATGGGAAAGAGTTAGGGCTGATGGGAGGCCACCAAGGTTGATATGTTAGAAGCACATACTGTTGTTTTTGTGGATTTTTGGCATGATTTTCTTATTAGCATTCGGTGTTATTTCAGGGGTTTGGGTGAACAGCTCCACACTGTCTGAGTTAATCAGGAACCCAGGGACTACTGTGGCAAATCTCTCTCCATTTCAGGGCTTTCCAAAGCTCTCTACATGACTTTGGGCAAACTACTTAACCTTCTGTAGCTCAGCTGTCCTGTCCCAAAAAGACTCCTAAAACCTAGCATTCAGTGATTCTATAACCTGAACTTACCCATCCAATTATCCTCAATGATTTTTTTTGTCTCTCTGCTTGTGACAACCCAGTTCCTACCCTCCTCTTTGCAATTATCACACCTACTTCCATTAAGGTATCTCAGTTGATATGGGTTTTCTACAACTTAGATAACTATTCCTCTGTCTATCCCATTTACTTTTCAAATACAATTTGTAGCATCTTTAAAATACACAGTGCTTTTATAAATCAATATTGAATAAACAGACCCCCTGCATAATATGGTAAATGATGTGGACATACAGCTTACAAGAGATTCAAATGGCCAATAAGCACAAAACAATGTGTTCAGCATCACTAAGGAGAAAAGAAATCTAAAGAAATATTAAGTATAAATCTTGACTTTCAGAATGACATT
>PITA01009112.1:0-79915 GCA_004023965.1 Spilogale gracilis | reverse complement strand
TCTTCTTCAATTTCTTTCATGAGTGTTCTGTAGTTCTTCGAGTATAGATCCTTGACTTCTTTGGTTAGGTTTATTCCTAAGTATCTTATGGTTTTTGGTGCTATAGTAAATGGAATCGATTCTCTGATTTCCCTTTCTATTTTTTCGTTGTTGGTGTATAAGAATGCAACTGATTTCTGCACGTTGATTTTGTATCCTGTATTGGCTGCATTTTTATTTGCTGAATCTGGCAACACTACCTCTGCAGTCATCGCCTTGTGGTGTGTGGAACTGACTTGTTTAATCTCGAAAGAGATGATTGTTCAGGTTTCTGGAATTTTGAAGCCTGGTTGACATCAAGTCAGTAGCTTGAAATTGGCCAGGGTAGGAGTATTAGCACCACAGAAACTGGCAAAATTTAAATAGCAGGGCTTTTCTATTTGGAGGGCTGGTTCTTGAGCAGATACCAGAATACTTGCTTCCCCTGAATGAGTAGGCTGCTCAGAGTATCATCTGAAACTGTTTCTTTACAGGAAAAGGATAGCTCACAATTGCAAAATATTTTGCAGTTTAGAAAACTGTTTCACATCCTTTACCTCACTGAATACTTAGAATAGCCTTGTGTTTGTTTTTAGTTAAGAGATGGGGGGGTGGTTCAGGGAAGTAAAATAACTTCCTTGAGGTAAGGAATAGGTTAAGAACCAACATAGTGAAAGAAGGAAGGACAAATGGAGTTAGGAAAAGTATAAAATGACCTCCCAGGTAACTTATTGTCAACAGAGCTGGTTATAAACACTTAAACCAAGGGATCAAATAGTGGCCATCCAGACATTTGGTTAATCCTGATGTAATGCAACATGAAACATACAATGTCACTGATAACCTCTTCTTGTCAAAATGTTACCCTGACTACTCAAATTTCAATGTATAGAAAGTACAAGAGATAGGGGGACATTTTACACTCCACAGTGAGGAAGCAATTAAACAAATTCAGAATATTTTTTAAGAACAACATCATAAAAAATGGGTGTGTAGAGGGAACCATTTGCTAAGAGAAACTGAAAAGATAGCAGCACATACAATGTATGAGCTTAGATTGAATTCTTTAGATAAAAACAAAAGATCAAAAAGACATCCTTGACATACATGGGGAGATCTGAGTATGGACTAAATATTAGATGCTAGCAAGGATGTTAATTTTCTTCAGCATGCTAATGGTATTATACTCACATAACAGGCGGTTGAAGAATTTAAGGGTGAAAGTATTAACGCTGTCTGAAATTTATTTTCAAGAACATTTCAGAAAACAAATATGTATATTCATATAGAGAGAGATAAAAAACAAATATAGCAGAACGTTAATTGTTAAATCTGCAGTGTGAGTACAGTTTTCATTGTACTCGTGTTTCAACTTTTCTGGTTGTTTGAAAAAAATTGTAACAAAAGTTGAGGATATAAAAGAAGAACAACAGCATTAGATATTGAACAAGCTCAAAGATAGCAAACACTGGTAAAAATGGAGAAGCAGTGGTAATAAAGAAAAGAGAGATTACTAAAAGTTTGGTGAGGACTGGCCAGTAGCCACTGGATGGGCCATTAGAGACAAACCAGACTGACTTTTTTTTCCCCCTTTACTGGGTATATGATATATGCTTATAAAATAAACAAGACCTTTCTAAAGTCATCCAGAACTTTAAACAGGTTCAAGATCCTTGCTACCCCATTGATCCTCTAGAAGATGGGAAGCTCATGAGATTAATTTCAGTTGTAAGAATGCACGAAATATAAATTCCTTGATATTTCTCAAACAACCTGATTCCTATTTCAGCTTCCCTTTGTTCTTTTTATCCCCAAGTTGCATGTATACTCCAGGAGTTCTGGAAATTTCAGTCAGCTCTCCATCAGAAGAGGCTGGCCATGGCTCCTCCTCCCTCCACTGAGGTGTACATAATCTGCCTGTTCTCCACCTGCAGTAGTTCCTTCGACATCCTTCACCCTCATCAATAAGCCTTCCCTTGTCCAGCTGTCTTCTAGTTTTTTCCCTGAACCCTCTGAGGGCATGGAGAACATTATGGTGCTCTACATTATGACTCTGTGGGACCTCTGTATGTATGGTGGAGCTAGATCAGGCCATGTTCCCCAGTGACCCATCTACTCATTTCTGTCTTACAGGGTCATGCTGGTTAAAGCTACAACTCTGGGACCTCTACCATTTTTGCTTAAGATTTAGGTCCCCTGTTTGTGAATTCTTTTATTTCTCCTCACCACTTGGTTGCTTGCCTTCATGAAATGCAGGGCACAGGTCCTTTCCTAGGGATATGATCCCATTGAAACTCTTTTGGATTTTCTTCCTCTTCTTCCCCACCCTCCGCCAGCTAGGGAGAGCTCTATCTGCTTTGGGAGATAAGATAAAATCATTTGGACTGCTTAGAGTATCCTCCCAAATCTTTTGTTTATGCCCCAAGTTCTAGACTTTTAAAAATCAAAAATATAAATTACTCTTGTTCTCTGGATTCTACTTCCCTGAGGTTAGTGGTCAAACCCAGATGCTACCTTAGTTAGATGATGGAGGACAACATAACAAGCGTATGGGAAAACTAAGCCCTTTGTTCTCTTATTTTGTTTTGTTTTTTAAATTGTTCTTTCCTGTAGGTTTATGGGTATTTTTTAAAAGATTTTATTTATTTATTCATGAGAGAAGGAGAGATAGGTGAAAGGAGAAGCAGCCTCCCCACTGAGAAAGGAGCCCTATACCAGACTTGATCTTGATGCAGGATCACCACCTGAGCCAAAAGCAGATGCTTAACTGACTGAGCCATCCTCATGCCCCTAAGCCCATTGTTTTAAATATCAACACAATATCCACTGCATTTATAAAGACACTAACATTTACTTACCCTATGATTTTGCGAGAGTACTGTCTTTCAACAAACATTTTATCATTCAGAATATACTAATTCTAATCACTTTTGTTACCAGGCGTTTGTGTGGAAACAAAATTAATTTCCTAAAAGAGGGCAATCCAATGCAAATATAATACAAAGTATGTATGAAATTTAAAATTTTCTATTGGCTACATTAAAAAAAGTAAGAAACGGGTATAATACATGTGCTAATTGTTTCATTTAACTGAATATGTCCAAAATATTATCATTTCAACATGTAATCAAAAGCAAAAATTTAATATTTTACACTTTTTTCATGCTGAGTCTTTGAAACCCAGTGTATATTTTACATTTACAGTATGTATTGACTTGTATTTAGCCGCATTCCAAGTACTAAATATAGTAGCTACTACATTGATGGTATGACTCTAGCATTGCTTTTCAGTATACAACAAAATACCAGAAACTTCAAAAGTGAATATTATTTAATTTTTTAAGTGGATTAAAGGCTTCCTGATATTGTGATATTTTCTTCATTTGATTCATGGGGGCAAACAAATGATAAAAATATCTATATATCACACATAGGAAACCATTATCCTCTATCTTGGAAAATTGTGCTTTTAGGTTAATGCAATTTGTTTCTTATTATTTTTATGTTTATCCATAGTATGTATGGTTTGTCAGTAGTGACAAATAACAATTTTAACTAGAGTCTGTAAATAGATGGTGTCATTGTTGATCAGATGATGGAACTCCCTGGAAGAGAACAGTAGGTAGGGGAAGAAACAGAAAATGTCAAGAGTAAGAGAAGCTGAAGGTATGTTCAAAAACTGGATTTTAAAAATTTTGACCAGTGTTTCCTGATGACACTTAGCTGCAGGGCAGGGTCAATGATAATTTATGAAAACTGGAAGAAATCTAGCAACTAGACAGGTTCAATTGAAAATTTCAGCATTCAAAAAGGATATGAAATATGTAAGGAAACATGGCATGGCCATTTTTAATGTAGTGAAGACACCGTCCGTGGGGATACAAGTAAAGGCTCTCTAGATACATGCATCCCTAATGCTCCCATAGTGTTTCCCACATGTCTTAAGAACATAACATTTTTATATCAAAGAGCACAGCAGAAGTGCAACTCACTGAAACTTGGCACAACAGTGAGATACTAAGTAACTAGAACATAGGTTATGTGAGTGGAATTCTTTATATGCATTGATCAAAAGTATGACACTCAACATAATAATTTTTCTCACATTTGACTTATATTAAAGTCATTCTCAACATAATGGTCCCTACAAAATTCTGGAATTTTTCCTTTTGCAAATATCCCGTGTTCTGCATCTATCAATTTTTAAATTCCTTGATAGTTATGGTGATCTCTTCCATTGGCACTGATATTTGATGACCAAGCCATTCTTATAAATATGACCAGTGTCAAAATAATTCCTTAAACACAGTTACTCTATAACTAAAATGGTGCTTTGGCAGTCATATGGTATGCAGCTAGCAATTACACTGGGAACCAGCAGGTCAGTTTAGTCCATTCTAAAACCTATAGGTTGTTTAGTCATTTATAAAGAGCTGATCTTGTGGCACCTGGGTGGCTCAGTTGGTTGAGTGACTGCCTTCGGCTCAGGTCATGATCCCAGAGATCCAGGATCGAGTCCCACATCAGGCTCCCTGCTCAGCGGGAAGCCTGCTTCTCCCTCTCTCACTCCCCCTGCTTGTTTCCCTCTCTGGCTGTGTTTCTCTCTGTCAAATAAATAAAATCTTAATAAAAATATATATTTATATTTTATATATATATAAAGAGCTGATCTGAATAGTTATATAAAATTACTTGAAGAGTCAAAGTTTTTTTAATCCATCACTATTTAAAGTTCCTATACCTAATGCATCAAATATTAGAAATTATAAATTTGAGGGTGCCTGAGTGCCCAAGTGGCTCAGGAACCTGAGATAAGTTGAGTCTATGCATCTGTGCCTTCAAAGAGAGGAATTCGAGCCTTAGGTACAGATTTGAGACTTATTGGCTCAGTCTCACATCAGGTGCCTTGATCAGCAGGGAGTCTGTTTCTCCCTCTGCCCCTGTTCATGTGTGTGCGTGCATATGTGCACTCTTTCTCTTGCTCACTCTGTCTCTCAAATAAATAAATAAAATCTTTTAAAAAATTATAAATTTGAGCCAAAGTCTTCTTGTCTTAAAGTGGTATAGGAAATTAATTTTAAGAGTACCTGGCTGGCTCACTTGCTAAAATATGCAACTTTTGATTTCAGGGTTGTGAGGTAACCCCCAGGTTGGGTGTGGAGCCTACTTAAAAATAATAAATAAATAAATAAATAAATAAATAAATAAATAAATAAATAGATAAAGGAATTCCTTTATGTAGGTGACAAATATTTTTCTGTGAACTGAAATCATAACAAAATTGGGGGAATTTTGATTCCATTTAACCTGGGCAGGTTTCTAACAATCTGCCCAAGGAGTTTTAAAGATATAAATTTAATTGCCCAGGGAGTTTTAAAGATATAGAAGGTAGAAAATCCGATAGGAATCTGACATTCTTTTTCTAAGAGTTGGTGTAATTTAATCTCATTCAGTAAAAGAACATGTCTGTGGTTCTTTCCCAGTAAGGGATCTCATAAAATTTGGAAAATATCATTTGAAGTTATGTTCTACCTCTCTAAGAGCACTCTTTTAAGAAAGCGTAATGAAGGCTTTAGATTTCAGGGCATAAATATGGTCTGAAATGGTTGCTAAAGTATATTTTTAGATTTATTATTTCCTATAAAGAGCTCATGTAGCTCCCTAAGATTTATCAAAGTGATGGATACCAAGAAAATAATCTGTGGTCTTAATTACTAAGTTCCCAAGCTATAAAGAATGATACTGGGATCAGAGGGTAAAATCACTGCTTTGATCACATAGAATAGTCATCATAGAATCTTTACTGTCACACAAATGCATCTCTATGAGAAATGGTGGGTTTGTTTTGTTATTCTTTTTTTGTTTTATTTACATAATACACAACAAAGCATTGTTTAGGGTGCAGATAATTAAAAGTCCAAGCTAATGTTTAACTAGAGTAATATTGATAAGTACTCTGTACTTAAAAATAATCAGCAGGACCAATAGATGATATCTGAGTTATCTCCCTTGTGAAGTTCTATAGTCCTATGAATAATTTTCAAATTTGGAAGAAGAATGAAGTTTTCATTTCAGCTTAGGAAAGTATTGTGTTTTTGAAATCAATATCTGATTCAACTCTGAGCCAATAAGTCTCGAATCTGTACCTAAAGCTCGAGTTCCTCTCTTTGAAGGCACAGATGCATAGACCCAACTTATCTCTGAACACCTCCACCTGGTTCTTCCTAAAGTACCTCAAACTAAACTTTTCTAAAATGGACAATATTGGGGCACCTGGGTGGCTCAGGTGGTTAAGCGACTGCCTTTGGCTCAGGTCATGATCCCGGAGACCCAGGATCGAGTCCCACATTGGGCTCCCTGCTCGGCGGGAAGCCTGCTTCTCCCTCTCTCACTCTCCCTGCTTGTGTTCCCTCTCTGGCTGTGTTTCTATCTGTCAAATAAATAAAATATTTTAAAAAATAAATAAATAAAATGGACAGTATTGTTATCTATCCTTATCCTCATCTTTTTGTGTCACTTACCTGGTAGATGATGCCACCACTCCTACAATTTCCCAGGGCAAAAACAATTGAAGATATTTAAAATGACACTTTATCATCCACTTTCATTCTTTTCAAAAGTTATGTAACAAAATAGTGTGAGGTAGGGAATTGAAATCGTTTCCTATGTCTGTAAGTAATCAATAGAGCAAGGCATTATGGTGAAGATCACTTCTGCTTTCTCAGTTTTTCTCAAGTACAAGAGCAGCTACTTTGGTGGTCTTTCTAAGCTAAAGGTATAAGAACGACCTGAAGAAAAAGGTCATCAGCTTCTGGAACAGGCAGAGCTTAGATAATGGTAACCCTCCTATTCAATTCTCATTTCTCTCTATAAAGGAGAATAGTCAACACTTCTGTCCCTCTCCTACAAGATTACAAGTGTCAAACCTCCCTTTCCATGTCACACTGAGTGGGGACTGGTAAACATGCTTGCCTGAAAGTTGTTGAGCTGTCAAACTGGTGGAACACTCGATGGTATTGGGTATGAAGAAAGAGTCAAAAGAGAACAGGGCAGCCCATACAGGGAGCATCAGAATGCAGTCTGCATTTCCCATACAAGGATGTGTGAGTCTACATTTCCCTTGTTTAGACTAGAGACTGAGGCATATGTCATACTTCTGGCTCTATCACCACCAACTCCCTAAAGGGCCAGGGGCATTCTGCCATTTAGGGATCCTTGTCAGCAGGAAAAGCTATGGGATGAACAGATCTACTGGGAATCTTGGAGGGAAGGAGGAACTGCCTAATTGCCAAGCCATATCTCCCAGGTCAGAAGATCCCAAGGGATAGCCTTGTAACATCTTTTAGATAAAAACAAATGTTCCAGGGTGCCTGAGTGGCTCAATCATTGGGCATCTACCTTCAGCTTGGATCATGATCCCAGGATCCTGGGATCAAGCCCCACATTGGGCTCCTCCTTGGCAGGAGGCCTGCTTCTCCCTCTCCCACTCCCCATGCTTGCATTCCCTCTCTCACTGTCTGCCAATTAAATAAATAAATAAATCCTTTTTAAAAAAAAGGTACCCACAAAAAGGACTAATACTTAGAAGTCTGTTTGCAGATAGTTTTTCCCTGAAAAGTAGTGGCCAAGGCAAGGAGGAAGGTGTGCTTGTCAGTAGCAACTCGTGTTGTTCAGGTAAGCTAGTCATTGGTAGGTGGAGGCTTGAGGCGTATGAGAGGAGGAAAAGTAGAGGGAGGGAAACAAAAAGAACCAACCAAGATCCCCTTGCCATGAGTCTCATCTATGCTAAGGGAGAATTTTGAATAGCAGAAAAAGCTTTTTGAAGAACACTAGTGACCAAAATATTATGAAATTATACTGAGATGTTATGAAAAGAATCTGCTTGGAAGACTTCTTTTTCAGAAGGAAAAGAAAGTCTATAATTAGAAGCAGTTTGGGCAAAATAAAACTGTCCCATGTTTAACATCAATAAGCACAGAGACTTCTCAATCAAATCAATGCATGGATATTCGAGCTCCTAAATATTTCCTAGATCTACTCTTAGGGCTCTTGTCCTGTTATGACTACTACCTCTGCATGATCACCTCTGACCCTGGCTGTTATACTAGTTCCTTTTTCTTCCTTCCAAGCTGCAGTCTTTCCCCAACTTTTGCAGCACCTTTTTTTTCTCTGTTTTTTTCTCACTTATAGATCTGATTGTCACTCTTTAGTAGCTCTCATTTGTGGCAAGTCAAGTTTTATTCATTTTGGATGACATTCAGGCCACTTGATCTGGCTTCCTGCTTACCCATTCATCTTTATCTGTTCCTCAAAATTTATACCAGTGAAAACCTGAACTCCAAAGAAGCCAACCATGAACATTCCTTTCTCTCTTGGTATTTATGCATTTCTGTGGAGTTTTTCTCGTTGCTTGGAATGCCAGAAAGTTCTGCTAGATAATTCACCAGTTTTCAAGAATGACCTGAATGCTAACTGGCCATGAAGACTTCTTCCATTTTTGCAGGCTGACTCAAAAGTCCTTCTCATAGTTTCCCTCTGAACTCTGTACATATTATTAAAACTCTTCCATTGATTCATTGCAATTGTTTGCTATTGCACAATAGTAAAAATTAACTAGACTTGTTTCATAAAGATTCACAATAGGACTTTCCCTTAGCTCTTAATATTAGGAAACGAACTGTTTCTCCTGAGTAATGTGTTGAACTTTAATGTAAGGACACCTAAAACTGTACCTGTTTTTAGATGATTATAATACCCTAGGTGCTAGGGCATCTAGCAAACACTAGCAGGTTAATTTATTTTTCTTGAATGAATGAATAAATAAATGATAATATATCTTTCTTGCTTTGGTCACTGGGAAACTCGAAACTAAATTTATGGCCTCTCTTTAGCAATCACACAGGACTTCATGGCATGGGATTAGTGTGTTAACCTTAATTTGGGGTTTACCCCTATTTTTTTATACATTTTTGTTCTTCATTGTATGTATCACCTCATCAGTTTATTTTTCCTTTTAGAATTTATACATGCCTCATTTTCCTTATGAAAGCAAAACAGGGCATAATCACAAGTTGTGACTATACATTCATTATTTAATGAAGAAAGAATGGATATAAATACAAAAACAACAAAGTTTTGGCAGAGTTTAGTAAAAAATATCATTGAATTTAGTTTGCTTGTAGACATAGTTACAGCGGAAAACAAGAAAACTTACCAATCATTTTTTAATTCACCTTCACTGTTCCACATGTCTAAAGTTACATAGTCTAAACTGTAGATGTGATTGCTTCTTAAAAAAAGTTGTAGCTGATTTCATCAGACTTTCAGCAAAATGTTTCAGTGACAGGCATGAAATGATCAGAAAGATTATATCACCCTGGTTTTACTATACAAAATAGGGTTTTCCATAAGTACATCCTTGATGAATATCTAAAATTGCAATGAATTTTTCTATTTTGAATTTCCCCAGTGATAAAGGAAATGTTTGTAAAGCAGGGACTGTTCCAGACTCCCTGTGTGTGGTTCTTCTTAGGTTATCTGTACCTTCCATTCCTTAGCCCTTAGATAGGAAAATGTTTGCTAATACCACAAAGAGAGAAGGTTTGCGCTTTAGGAGAAAAATGAACAGATCCCAAGCCATGACTCTTACTGCTCTTTTGATGCAGTGAGAATACACACACACACACACACACACACACACACACACACACACACACACGTATGTATATAACTGAAGTATAGGCAGGCATGTTACATTAGTTTCAGATGTATAACACAGTGATTCAAAATCTCTGTATGTTATACTGTGCTCTCACCACACAAGTAGTTGTAGATTATGTGTTACTTGAATCCTGATGAAAAAGAGAAAATAAATTATAATATTATTGAGGTTTCTAGTATAAAAAGAAATAGACTTGGGCATGATTCAACCGAAATGTACTTATGTATCATATGACATTTAATTTCTCACTGCATAGGATAATGACACAAATAGGTGACTGAATGGTTGGGGACTTCCCCAAAGGCTCCCTAATTAATATATGGCTGACACAGTGGGTTAGGAACCATGGGATGAGAGATATCCCAGAATAAAGGAAGAGTTATGAGCCAGTTATGTATTTGAAACCATTGCCACCCACTAGCAGCATGGCCTTGGCAAGTTGCTTGCCCTAAGGAGTTATAAGGTGATAATTACACCTACTTCTTAGTGTTGTAAGAATAAGTGGAATTGTGTATCAGAGATAGAGTACATGCTAAATAAATGTTCAGTAAATCAACTTATAATTGATTAGTAAAAAGTTCTAGCATGACTTTTAATGAAGATGAAATAGATTAATATAAGTTATTATCTAGCACATAAGTGCTAATAAATGTTAAGTGATTTATTATTATTATTAAGCCTATAAACAATAATAATTATTAAGGTTTCTAAATAAATGTAGCTGTTGTTGTTATTATTATTACCAAGTTTGAATTTCAGTTCTTAGATCCTGCTACTTGTTATCCTGATTAGAAATTTAAATTATCCAGCCTGTCCAGAGCAAAACAGTCTCTCTTCAAAGTGAGAGCCGAGAAGAGGCAAGTCTTTTGTGCTGTCCTCTCTGACCTGGCAAACCTTTTATTCCACATCTTGCCTGTTCTTTCCTTTCTTATTTGTCCAGAGTTCTCTACAGTTCTTCATGAAAAACTGCTCATGAACGTGGCTACTTTGCAAAACTTGGCTCCCTAATTGGAGCCAGTAATACCCTGTGCTCCCCTTCTGCTGCCCAAGAGCTATTTCCTTGCTTTAGGAGAGATTTGACACTGCCATTTCCAATTCACAAACCCACATGTCACTGTCACAGACCTGGTTTTGATCTTTGAAGCACCTCTTCCTAAACTGGTATCTTTGCTTTTAAGGAAGGGAGACCTGGTGCCTCCATCACATATTATTAACCTGAGGAGAAACACAAATCCTACTGTGACAGATGTGGCTTGTGACATAAGCATGCTGTCGTCTCCCAGAGTCTGGTATAGACACACAGTCTGACGGCGACAGCCCTGCCTGCTGACTGGCATGGCATGCACAGGAAACTGTCCGGACAGAGGGCTGAATCTGTTTCAAATTAGGCAAGCAGAAATACAGTAAGATGATTGCACTGTGATTAAATAACTGAAAACTATTTATCAGCTCAATAAGTTGTCACACCATCTGTCACATAAATGAGACAGTAAAACAGATTTGGCCTATAACACAGTCTGATGAAATGCAAACTGGATCAGATGATTCTTCTTTAGATCTTCTGTTTTTATTACCTTTGTGGAATGAACTTCCGACTTTTAGTAGTCACTCATCAAGTCTCAGGCCTCGTTGTGAGGTCCTTGTGTTTTTGCTCTTTCATTTTCTGAAATCGTATTTTAGGAAGCACGGCTTGAAGACTGTACCAAAGGTTTTTGTGTGTTTGTTTGTTTGTCCATCACACGTACTTTTCAGTACCACAAAGGTTTTTGTGTGTTTGTTTGTTTGTTTGCCCATATCATGTACTTTTCAGAGTTTTAGATAGGTTTTTTTAATCCTCACTTCAGAAATCCAAAAGCTGTGCCTAAAAAAAGTTAAATAATGAAACTTAAGTGAAAGCTCTGGAATTTAGACTCCAAAGACTAGTTTGCATCACGTACTCTTGCATCACCTACTTTGGACCCAGTTAAACTTAAAAAAAAGTCACGAGGACCATTAGCCAAATACTGTGAGGAATTCAGAGTAAGGATACAGCAGATTCAGGTTGGTAGGTGCAATTGATAATACAGTCTAGGGAGACAGGGTATAACTATTAAAACTGAAATAAATTCAGTTCCTACTCTACTGCATCAAGCCAATAAAATATAACTAAGTCATATAAAATTTTTACTATGTAAGCCCTATGGAGAAATTCTAGAAGTGTGCCACAAAAGGAGCTGTGGATACCTGTACCTTAATAAGATTTTTGGAAAACAGATTTTCAGCTTACTTCAGATAACTTGTGTTCTGATCTTAAAGCCTGAACTAGAACATGGGTAATTTTCCCAACATTTTGAGATATATACACATCCAGAGCCAGTTATCAATTTGTTACCTCTTGGCTCCAAATCTACTCTTTTTTGCCCTGTAATCCCTCTCTCCTTTGCCAGCTGGCGCAGTGCCCTATCGGGAGCTTCTGGATGTGGGGCATACTGCAGGAGGAAGGGCTTTCTCTTTCCTGCTCTGGTGCTGTATCTCTCACTGCAGCCGTTCAGCTGCCAGTGGACAGCTTCTCTGCGAGCAGGTGGGTGGACAGGCAGCTCCCCTCCCACTGGTGTGATGGGGTTCTGTAGTGCACCCTCTTCCAGTGTCACCATTATGGCCACGGGCATCTTTCCAGGGAGTGTTGCCAGCTGGCAGTTTCTCCACAAGCCTGTCTTGTACCTCCAGTGTGTGTTTCCTTCTTCACAGCTTCTGCCTGCAGCCCTTAACACACTCCACCACCAAGCAGTGGGCACAGCCACACTCTCTTCAAAGAAGTTTGGATCCCAGCCTTGGGCAAAGAAGGTGAGGGGAAGTTCCTCCAAGTTAGCTTCTTCCCTGGGTTCCCTCTCAGCCCCAGAGCTAGAAGCTCTTCTCTCTGTTAGCCCTGTACTTTGTCTTGAAAGCCTAAAGACAACCTCTTCCAGAAATCCCTTCAGTCTCCTAACATCATTAGCTCTGTTCTCTCAAGTTCTATTAACAATTTGTTTAAACCTCTAAAATTCTTCTTGGCTCTTTTCTTCTTATATTTTAGGTATAATAAATATGGGTTGTTTCATACCTCTCAGGGTATGAATGAGACCATACTGTTACTTCTCACATTAAATTAAAATTATGTTCTGGAATCCCAAAACAGGTCTAGATTAGCAAAGAGTCCTGAATCATACTTTTGCTGGCACTTACTTACCAACCTAGATCATCCAGGAAAATGAGTCCAGAAAATGGGTCCTGAGTCTTCCCTTCTCAAGAGAGGACAAGTTAGTGCTTACCCTTTGTACAAAGTAAGTAAGCAAAAGCTTACCAGCAGCAAAAACAGGGCATCAGGAAGATGAGGAAAATTGAATTTTTTCTAATTTTTTTATCTGAAAATATAGAAAAAAAGTATTTGAATTTTAGCACACATACAAGTTTTACATTTTATGGTTTAGGGTTGACTTTGATTTATATATGGGGTAAGCAGGTGAGAGTTTCTTATACTTTTCAGAGCTCTGAGCCTCTGAAGGACCTGCCTGGGAAGAACACTGGCATCTCAGTCTGCCCCTGACGTCACCTGTTGGTACAGTGCCACTGCTGAATTGTTGGGATCTTCCTTTCTCTGCCGGTTGCTATTGTTTCACACTGAGTCCCTGCCTAGGCTAGCCTCGTCTTTGGAAGGAGGATGGGTTTGAGCACAATTTCATTCTCTTATTACCAGCTTGGTTATGACCGACCCTTTTGCTCAGGTGCCTGAGGCCAGAGCTCTAATGCCATTCCATCTGGGCACCCACACAGCCATCCTTATCTGAGGCCTTTCCACATCAGAGCCTCTGAATCCAAGTAGGACTAAATACTCACAGAACTAGCAAACTATGTCTCCCAACCCGTGAGAGATCATCCAACACAAAGGGTTCCCTCCACACTCTGATGATTCATTTGCAAAGCCTGATGATCCTAGAAAGGGAGCATTGCTCCCTTCTGCCCCATTCCTTTCAATCAAGTCATTCTTCCCAAGGATGGATGTAGAACCTCTTGCAACAGTAACAGCACGCGCGCACACACACACACACCCTGAATGGTCATCTCAATATTTTTTATGACATCTTACTTCTTCTACTAGACTCAAAAATTCAAATGTGAGCTCAGTGCCTAATTTATTTCTGTCCTATCTGCAATACATAAAGTAATATTTTTGTATGTGGTAAGTGAATGTGGTATTTATTGATTGAGAGAGCAAATGAACATTATTTTTAATTCCAAGAAATTAGGCTGATTAGCATAAACCACATAATTAACATTTTCATTTAAAAATATACCGTTGAGAGTAACAGAAAAGGAACTCAGAAATTGCTTTCCTAGTTAGAGACTAGTGATAATAATCAACCATTCAAAAAACATTTCTTAGGCACCTATGATGTTAGTTTCTAGGGTCAAAAGTAAGTAAGATGCCAGTTCTCGAGGAGTCTGTTGTCTAAGGAGGAAAGCCAGTACATACACAAATATTTATTTTTCAATGTAATGAGGTCAATAATGGTGACTGGAAAGTACGGGGATGCAGAGAAGAGTTATGTGGCACCCTGTAATTCCCCCAATATAACACTGGGTGCGCTCTAGGGTAGCATAACCAACAGCTGAATCATTGCCCTCATGAAGACTGTGAGCTTGGCAAGGTATGTGGCTGTGTTTGCTGTTTGTTCGCTACAGTCTCCAGGTAACTGGCAGAGAGTCTGGCACATGGTAGGCACTAAAGTAATCATTTGAATGAATGAATGATCATACTACTATGACTGCTACTGCTACCGCTAGCTGGGGGAGATAAAGGGAGTATAGGATTTTGCTTTAAGAGATCAGACAGTGGTGTGGGATGGACATGATTTTAATCTTCACTTTGCTACATCCTCACTGGGTGGCCTGAGGTACTGGATTTCTATGCCTTTGTTTTTATATCTGTGAAATTAGAGTCAATACTGTAAGTCAGAGCTTTACTGTGAGGGTTAGACAAACCAGAAAACATGTCACTCAGCACACCACCTACTAAGAGTAATTATGGTAAATATTACTGTTTCCTGTATTTTATCTTTGTATTACTTATAACGAAAGTGGAGGAAAATAGTGGCAATATTTGTTCTCAATGTAAATTTGATAATAGTGCTTCACATTTGTTAACAGTAAGGAAAAAGGAATCTTTGAACCCTCCCTTGAAATTCTAGTAATTAGTAGTCCTGATATACTAAATAATTTCCACAATTTGAGATTCAAAAACTATGTCCTTATTCAAACCTTCTGTATAAGGTGATGATGACAAATAACTGACAGAGCACTGGTTTCAAAGACTAAAATGATTCTCATTTCATATTGGAAACCTTAAAAGATATGAACATCCTTTGTCCTGACAATTTTTCTTTCAGGGATTTATCCAAAGACTCAATTACAGGATATATGCAATGATTTCAGTACAAATTTGTTTATGTCAGTGATATTTAGCATAAAATTGGGAATCCAAATATCCAGTTAATGAGAAGTGGTTATATTATGACTTGAAGTAATAAAGGAATGCTCTAATACCATTAAATATAGTGGTATCAAGAATACTAGTGACAGGAAATGGGGCTTAATATATTAATCAAAGAGGCTTAAAACTGTACATTCAGTAAACACATAAATGTGAATGTGTCAATGTTTATAAATACTTATATGCATATATATATATATACACACACATACACATACATGACACAATATGTAATCAAGGTATTATAGTTTGTATTTTCTTTAATGGGAGTAAAACCATTTTCTGGTGTCCTTTTCGTGATTAACTTATACATACTTGAGATGAATATCACTTTAAAAAATGACATAGCACTACTTTCAATTTTATTACTCCAAAGAATTAAAGGCTTTTTTTAAGGGCTTCAAAATATTTTTTTTCTTGGGGGTACCTGGGTGGCTCAGTTAGGCATCTGTCTTCGATTCAGGTCATTATCCATGGTCATGAGATCCAGCCTTGCATTAGGCTCCCTGCTCAGTGGGCAGCCTGCTTCTCCCTCTGCCTCTCTCTGCTTCTCCCCTTGTTTGTGCTCTCTCTCAATCTGACAAATAAGTAATATCTTTCAAACAAACAGACAAACAAAAAAACAAAATAATTTTTCTTTAAAAGTGCGATTTTAAAAAGGCTTAATTGAGTAAATAAAAAAGTAGGACAAAATTGATGACCAATATGTTTGTATTCATTTGAACACCCATTACTATAAAGGTTTGCAAGAATATGATAATTATTAAAAAAACTTTATTTCTAAATGCTTTAGAATTGAAATTTATATAGAGAGAACTGATTTAGTAATTCTGCATTTTTATGGAGTAGCAAAACTTATGACTACTCCACTCCCATCTTGCTGGTTAATATATTTCTTTTAGATTATAAAGGTATATAAGATAAAAGGCATAGATGACTGTATTATACTTCCATTTGGTTGTCAGATGAGCATCTATGATAGAAAGAAGCATCAAACCTCCACACCCTAGTTTCCAGAACCAGTGCACATGTTACCTTCCATGGGAAAGGGGAATTAAGACTGTAGATGGACACTAAGTTGTCAATCAGCTGCCCTTAAAACAGGGAGATTATCCTGGATCCTCTGGAGGGAAAAAGTCCAGTGTAATCACAAGGATCCTTCTAACTAGAAGAGACAGAAGAATCAGAGAGGGGCAGTCCAAGAAGGACTTGTCCATCTTGGCTTCGAAGGTGGAGGAGGGGGCTCCAAACCAAGGAATGTGGGCAGCCTCTTGTAGTTGGACAAGTTAAGGAAACAGATTCCCCTGGAGCCTCCAGAAGGAGCACCGACCTGCTGACACCTTGATTTTAGCCCAGTGAGACCCATGTCACCTTTTAAACTGTAAGATAATTTCTGTTATTTTAAGCTACTAAGATTGTGGTGACAGCAGTAGTAGAAAACAATGCCGTATCTCAAAGTTAACAAAGCTAAAATCACATCTTTGATCTTTCTCTTACCTGCTTCTCCTCCGGTCTTTCTCATGTAGGAAATTTGCCTGCTATCCTCCAGCTACAAGGCTGTGGATCTTGGAGCCATTCCTCACCTTCTTTTCACAACCTGTTGCAGGAATTCTGGTCCAGTCGACCTTCTAAAAATATCTAGAGTTGAAAAACGTTTCACCTCTTCTATCTCCTCTGGGTTGGTTATAACCATTATTAACTCAAAGATTGCAGAACCAATTCTGGCGCGCTGCCTTCGCCAGCGCCATCATAGATACTTGTTCCCACTGCAGTCAGAATGATCTCTTGGTGCCACTCTGCAGATTCTTCCCGTGCCTTTCCACTAAGGCACCACCATAAAGCAGTTTTCACCATCGTAAAGTAGCTCACCATGGTCTGTGTGATGTGGGGACAGAAACCTCCCAATCTCATCCATCACCTCATTACCCTTTTTCTCCAAGCATTTTCCTGCTGAAGTACTTTCTCTCCCTGGTGCAGTGCTTTGCCCAGATACCTAGCCACAGGGATGATTCCACTTCTTCCTGCTAATTTTCCTGGATGTCCCATCTAAAGTAGCCCACTTCTTTCCTGTAGCACTCACTGTCTCCTTGACTTGTTTTATGTTTTTTGACCATTATATTATTTGTGTCTGCATTTGAATGCAGTTGAGAATAGAGATGCAATTCTTTTTTTCTTTTTTCTTTTTTCTTTTCTTTTTTTTTTTTTTTTGCAGCTGTTCACTACTATAGCTTCATCATCCAAATTAGTGTCTGAGTCCTAGAAGATGCTCAGTAGATATTTGTTGACAGGAGTTAACTGATGTTTAAGTCTCCATCATGCTGTTCATTTGCTCCATACAGAGTCTTCAGTCAACTGCTTTATGAAAATCAAAGCAATTACATTAGACACACTGGATGAATGGATTATTTTCATTCATGGAAGGACACCAGGGCAGTTATTTGAAATCTAGACACAAAAAGAACTCCAAAGTTCAAATTATGTCAAAGCATGGACTCTGGGATCAGGCTGTCTGGTGTTAAAACCTAATACTGCCACTTATAAGCTGTGTTATCTTTGGTAAATTACTTAACTTCCCTGTGCCTCATTTCTCATCTATAAAATAAGAATAATTGTAGCAGTCTACTTTATAATGTATGGTTATAAGTATTAAACAAGCTAGAATTTGTATAATGCTTAGAATGGTGTCTCACATGTGGTTAAGTTCTACGGGGTAGTTTTTCTAACAAACCCTCCTATTCCATTTACATATATATTTCAGAACATAGAGAAAAAGAGAAAAATCCCTGAGTTCTTTTTTATGAAGTATAACATTGAAATTAAACCTGATAAAGATACATACTGAAGCTCAAACTGTAGAATGATTGCATTTTTGAAAATAAATGTAAAAATAGTATAGACAAAATATAAATGAATAGTTTAGCAGTGTATTTAAGGTATGTTATCGAATAGGGAAGCATGATTCAAATGTGGAAAGCAAGAATGATTCAATAGTATAGGAGAAAAAATATGATCTTAGATGATGAAGGGGATGTTTGGCAAAATTTGATTTCCATCCTTAAATGATGGGGAAAGATATTCAACAATTTTAATTACCTTTTCTTCCAAATTTCCTGACACATATGCCACATTTTATTTTAAAAACTACTAGAAATAAGGCCCATCAGTTGGAAACATTGATTTAACATAATAAAAATAAAGTAATATTTTTGTTAACTTTACATAAGCAATATTCAGCCAGCACTATTACACAATTCTGGAAATGAACAGTACTATTTATTTCATCTTGATGAAAGAATTCAGACAAAATTTTCTGGGTTTTCCAACTTGGACTTGAAAGCAAAATTCACTTTAAATCTATAGTAAATAATATAATTACTATGTAAGAATTAGGGCAGTTTTTTAAAGATTTTATTTATTTATTTGACAGAGAGATCACAAATAGGCAGAAAGGCAGGCAGAGGAAGAGGGGAAAGCAGGCTCCCTGCTGAGCAGAGAGCCTGATGTGGGGCTCAATCCCAGGACCCTGAGATCGTGACCTGAGCCAAAGGCAGAGGCTTAACCCTCTGGGCCACCTTGGCGCCCCTAGGGCAGTTTTTTACTCAAGTTATATTGCAATGCCTAGTATAAGGGTTTGGGTGCAAAATAATAATCAAATTAATTATTTTTGGTAATTTTTATTTTTTTGCTTCATCCTTGCTACTGGAGAGGTCTTAGTCATGGTTGAAGATTAAATTTAACTTAATTTTGTTGTGATGATTAAAAATCACTCAACATTATTATTTTTAATTATTTTAAATAAGTCCATATTCCCAAATTTAAAAAGTAACACATGTTCCTTTGGGACAATTTAACAAGAAAGGAAATGTTGTTCAACGGCTCCAGGTTCACCACTCCATTTCTATTCCATGGCTGTTTTCTGTGCTGAATGCCTATTCTCAAAACCCTCTGAGGCCTCTCTGATAGAACACTGACTTTATGTTGTCCACCTGCCCAAGAGAAAACTAACCTCTCCCCAAGCCCCTAGATTCTGCATAATTGATGTAAGGAAGGGTTTCCAAATCTTCAGTCTCAGGATCCTCTTTATACTCAAATTAATTAGCTTCCCAAAGAGTTTTTGTTCATCTGGGTCATATCTATTGATAAATACCATTTTAGAAATTAAAGCAGAAATTTAAAAAAATTTATCATTTAAAAATATCAATAACAAACCCATTATACAGTAACAAAAATAATTTATTTTTATGAAAAAAGAGTCTCAAGGGACCCCCCAGAGGTTTTCTAACTGCACTTTGAAAATTGCTGATCTAAGGTAATTTATCTCTCTATTGGATGACTTAGGGTCTTAAAAATAAAATCAGCATTTGGCATTCCCACTGGATTTGGGTCATAAATGCCAACATTACCTAAGTCAGGCCAGTGAATCTTGAGAAGGATTTCACTAAGGCTTCTGAGAAATTGGTTTTCCCTCTTATGGTAAAGCTGACTGAAAATGTCATCTCTCAGGGTGCCTGGGTGGCTCATTGGTTAAGTGTCTAACTTCAACTCAGGTCATGATCTCAGGGTCCTGGAATCAAGTCCCACATCTGGTTCTGTGCTCAGCCAGGAGTCTGCTTGTCCCTCTCCTTCTGCCTGCTTGTCCCCCCTCTCTCTCAAATAAATAAAATCTTTTAAAAAGTAAATTGCATCTCCCCCCCCCCCTCTCTCTCTCTCTCTCTCTCTCTCTCTCTCTCTCTCTCGTCGTGACATGCGAGGAGTGGCCATAGTTCCCAGTCTACCAGGGAGCGTTCTGGTTTGTGCCTGTTGTCCTGGAGGGGTATTAATAGCACCATCCTTCACTCTCCAAAGTTCCCCTATTTAAGTGATGAGGTAGGCAGACACCTAGGTGTGGGGATAGGAGATAAAGAATTGCAACAGCTATTTTGCCAGTATGAAGAAAAGACAGAATTAGTTCTCAAAACCATCAAAGAGAACAGCCAAAGAAATCAGCACAACCATAGAGATACTGCCTCCAAATCACCCCAGGGCTTGATTTCTAGAACAAATTCCTTTCTAATCTCCTTTCTTAGTTTCAAAATCAATTTGAATTGAGATCGAAGACTTGCAGCTGAAGGCAACCTAACTATGTGCTTCCACCACGTAACATGAGAGGGGATAGTGTTTTCTTGTGGGTTCTGCTCCCTTTCCCCGTGGTCCTGTAAGCATGTACTTAACACATTTCACAAGATAGGTTTTTGGTTAAAGTTTGATTTTATAAGAATGGAACTACTATATACATATTAAAAATAATTTAAGAGGAATATCCAAATCGTCTGGGTCTGTAGATGCATATCTAACACCATTTTCATATTTCATAGAATTTCATCACAGAAATGTACCACCCTTTTTCCCCCTGTTCTTGGTCATATAGATTATTTCCAGGTTCTACCACTTTTAATAATAGTTAAATGATGATTTTAATACACACATCCTTTCTACTATTGCTTTTATTGTGGTAAAAGAGATTTCTGTAGCAATGTCCACTTTATAAAATAAATGGTTTTAAATCTCTTTCTCTTTAATTTTCTCTTTGTTGCCCTTGCAGTATGGAGTAAAGTTGTGGGAACCAGACAGAAGAAATTGGAAATAGAGGTTATCCTTACAATAAATATTCACCAATTTCTTTCATTATTTTCAAATTAAAGGGGTTAAGCGGTACACACAATCACCAATTCATTCATTACTCACAGAGTTCAAACACTTCAGAGTTTCCAATCTATAGATTTTGAGGGGGTACAAAAACAAGAGAAATTATTTTTTAAGTTGTCTTTTTTAACTGAGATGCAATGGATATACTATATTAGTTTCAGATGTACAACATAATAACTTAACATTTTTATATATTTCAAAATGATCATTGCAATAAATCTAGTTAACATTTATCACCACACAGTTACATTTTCTTTTTCTGGTGATGAGACCTTTTAAGATGTATTGTCTTAGCACCCTTTAAACATACATTATTATTAACTATAGTCTCCATGCTATATTTACATTACATCTCTGGGACCCATTTGTCTTATAACTGGAGTTTTATAACTTTTGACCCCCTTCACCCATTTAGCCCATTCTCTTATTGCTGGAGACCACCAGTCCACTCTCTGTATCTATGTATTTTTTTAGATTCTACATACAATACAGCATAATAGAAATATCTCCTGAGGCAAGGGAAACAAAAAGGAAATGTGGGTATTTTTGCTTTTTACACTAGATGATAGTCTAGTACTGGAAGCATCATGCTTTTTTCATACTTAATATTTTGTTGTAGAGTACCAATCCAGTACCACTCCATTTGTACATATAGAGCATAGTTTATAATTAGTGTATTTATTTATCTTACTATCTTTATTTTTTAACTTTTATTTTACTTAGATCCAATTAACTAATATTATTAGTTTCAGAGGTAGAGTTCAGTGATTCATCAGTTGTATATCAACACCCAGTGCTCATTACATTATGTGTCCACCTTAATACCCATCACCCAGTTACCCCATCCCCCCATCCACCTCCCCTCCAGCAACCCTCAGTTTGTTTCATATGATTAAGAATCTCTTATGCTTTGTCTCCCTCTCTGATTTCATCTTGTTTTATTTTTTCCTCTCTTCTCCTATAATCCTCTGTTTTGTTTTTTAAATTCCACATGAGTGAAGTCATATAGTATTTGTCTTTCTGTGATTGACTTACTTTGCATAATACCCTGTAGTTCTAACCGCATTGTTGCAAATGGTAAGATTTCTTTTTTTGATCCCTGAATAATATTCCATTATATATACATACTATATCTTTATCTATTCATCTGCCAATAGACACTTGGGTTCTTTCCATTGTTTGGCTATTGTGGACATTGCTGCTAAAAACATTGATGTTTTGGAGCCCCTTTAGATAACCACATTTGTACCTTTGGGGTATATACCCAGTAGTGCAATTGCTGGGTCCTAGGGCAGCTCTGTTTTTAACTTCTTGAGGAACCTCCATACTGTTTTCCAGAGTGGCTGCACCACTCTGTTTTCCAGAGTGGCTGCACCCTCTTCCCGCCAACAGTGTAAGAGGGTTCCTCTTTCTCTGTATCCTCACCAACACCTGTTGTTTTCTGACTTGTTAATTTAGGACATTCTGATTGGTGTG
This sequence comes from Spilogale gracilis, assembly GCA_004023965.1. Lineage (NCBI taxonomy): Eukaryota > Metazoa > Chordata > Mammalia > Carnivora > Mephitidae > Spilogale > Spilogale gracilis. Next base: position 57,509 of record PITA01009112.1, on the reverse strand, counting down.
AGGTGATATCTCATTTTGGTTTTGTTCTGTTATATTTTTAAAATTTTAATTCCAGTATAGTTAGCATACAGGGTTCTATTAGTTTCAGGTGCACAGTATAGTGTAGTTCACTCCTTCATCCCCATCACCTATTTCACCCACCCTCCAACCCACTCCTCTCTAGTAACCATCAGTTCTCTATAGTTAACAATCTGTTTCTTGGCTTCTTTCTTTTTTTTTTTCTTTGCTTATTTGTTTTGTTTCTTAAGTTCCACCTGTGAGTGAAATCATATGGTATTGGTCTGTCTCTGACTGACTTGTTTTGCTTAGTATAATTCTCTCTATCTCCATCTATGTCATTGTCAATAGCAAGATTTCATTCTTTTTTATGGCTGAGTAATATTCATATATACATATATATACCACCTTTATCCATTCATATATTATTACATACTTGGGATGCTTCCATTTTTGGCTACTGTAAGTTATGCTGCAATAAACATAGGGGTATATATATTTTAGAATTAGTATTTTTATATTCTTTGGGTAATACCCAGTAGTGGAATTACTGGATAATTAGGCAATTCTATTTTTAATATTTTTAAGAACCTCCATACTGTTTTCTAGTGACTGCCAGTTTGCATTCCCATCAACAGAGCAAGAGGGTTCCTTTTTCTCCACATCCTCGTCAACACTTGTTATTTCTTGTGTTTTTGATTTTGGCCATTCTGAGTGATGTAAGGTGATATCTCATTGTGGTTTTGATTTGCATTTCTGTGATAAGCCATGTTGAGATCTTTTCATGTGTCTTTTGGCCATCTGAATGTCTTCTTTGGATAACTGTGAGTTCCATCCATTTTTAAATTGAATCACTCATTTTTGGGGTGTTGGGTTATTAAGTTCTTTATATATTTTGTGTTTTAACCCTGTACTAGATATGTCATTTGCATATATCTTCTCCCATTCAGCAGGTTGCCTTTATTTTTGTTGATTTTTTTTCCTTTTTATTTTGATGAAGTCCCAATGTTCTATTTTTGCTTTTGTTTCCCTTACCTCAGGAGATATGTCTCGGAAAATGTTGCCATGACTAACGTTAGAGATACTACTTCCTGTGCTCTCTTCTAGGATTTTTATGGTTTCAGGTCTCACATTTAGGTCTTTAATCCATTTTGAATTTATTTTTATATATGGTGTTAGAATGTGGTCCAATTTTATTCTTCTGCATGTGGCTGTCCGGTTTTCCCAGTATTATTTATTGAAGAGGTTGTCTTTTTCCTATTGGATACTCTTCATGCTTTGCTGAAGATTAATTGAACTTATAGTCATAGTTTATTTCTGGGTTTTAAGTTCTGTTCTGTTGGTTTATGTATCTGTTTTTGTACCAGTGCCATACAGTCTTGACCACTACAGCTTTGTAATATAACTTGAAGTCTGGAATTGTGATACCTCTAGCTTTCCTTTGCTTTTTCAAGATTGCTTTGACTCTTCAGAGTCTTTTGTGGTTCCATACAAATGGTAGGATTGTTTGTTCTAGTTCTGTGAAAAATACCATTGTCATTTTGATACAGATTGCATTAAATGTGTAGATTGCTATGTAGATTGCCAAATTTAGAGACATTTTAACAATATTTGTTCTTCTAGTCCATGAACATGGAGTGCTTTTCCATTTCTTTGTGTCATCTTCAGGTTCTTTCATCAGTATCTTATAGTTTTCAGAATAGGTTTCTTTCTCTTCTTTGGTTAGGTTTATTCCTAAGTATTTTATTATTTTTGGTGTAACTATAAATTGATTGTTTTTTTCAATTTCTTTTTCTCCTACCTCATTATTAATGTATAGGAATGCAACATATCTGAACATTGATTTTTGTATCCTATCATTTTACTGGATTCATTTATAAGTTCTAGTAGTTTTCTGGTGGAGTCTTTAGAGTTTTCTATAGAGTGTCATGTCACCTGCAAATAGTGAACGTTTTACTTTTTCCTTACCAATTTGGAGGCCTTTTGTTTCTTTTTTGTTGTCTAATGGCTGTGGCTAGGACTTCCAGTACTATGTTGAATAAAAGTTGTGAGAGTAGACATCCCTGTCTTATTTCTGATCTTAGGGGGAAAGTTCTCAGTTTTTCCCCATTGAGTATGATGTTAGCTGTGGACTTTTTTAATCTATGACCTTTATTATATTGAGGGGTATTCCCTCTAAACCTACTTTGTTGAGGTTTTATTTTTTAAGATTTTATTTATTTATTTAACAGAGAGAAACACAGCTAGAGAGGGAACACAAGCAGAGGGACAGAGAGAGGGAGAAGCAGGCTTCCCGCCGAGCAGGGAGCCCGATGTGGGGCTCAGTCCTACATCTCCAGGATCATGATCTGAGCTGAAGGCAGTTGCTTAACCAACTGAGCCACCCAGGTGCCCTGTTGAGGGTTTTTATCATGAATGGATGTTGTGCTTTGTCAAATACTTTTTCTTTATCTATTGAAATGATCATGTTTTTTATCCTTTCTCTTATTGATGTGATGTATCACATTAGTTGATTTGTGTATATTGAACCACTCTTGCATAACCAGGAATAAAGCCACCATTTAATTGTAATGAATGACTTTTGTCTTAATTTTTAAATTTTTAATGCATGTATTGTTGGATTCTGTTTGCTAGTGTTTGTTGAGTATTTTTGTATCTATATTTATCAAAGATATTGGCCTGTAGTTCTCTTTTTTTATGGTATCTTTTTCTGATTTTGGTATCACAGTAATGCTGGCCTCATAGAATTTGGAAGTTTTCCACTTCTATTTTTTGGAATAGTTGAGCATAGTTCTCTCAGATGAGCTCTATATACTCTATTTAACCATTCTCCTCTTGTTATACATCCACATTCCATTTCAATTTTTATAAATAATACTGCAAGTAATATCTTTACATGTGTCCTACGCTTATGTAGGCATATGGATTTTACATGTTGACAGTATTGCAAAATTGCCTTCTATAGAGATGGAAGCAATTCCACTAATCATGTGAGTAGTCTACATGCCACAAAACATTTTATGTCTTTTGCTTGAAAATATGATTTAAAAAAAAGTGGCACCTAATTTTCATTTTGATTGTCGAAATGAGTTTGAAAATTATCTTACATATTTAAGAATTTTGTTCTTTCCTGCTGACTATTTGTCCTTTGCTCATTTTTTTTTTTCTATTGAGGCACTGGCCATTTTGAAATTTTTTGTTGCTCTTTCTGTAAAGCAATCAGCCCTTTCTATGTAGCACTTATGGAAAATATGTTTTCTTAGTTTGTCAGTTAGCCTTTCAAATTTTTATTATTATTATTATAGAGAATTTTAAATAATAAGGTCAGTAACTTTTAATATTACAGTAAATAAAATTCATTTATTTTCTTCTATGGCCTGGATTTCATGCTGATCCTCTAATGGTAGTTTCTCAGTTTTTCTTTTTAAACCTATATTTTCTCCTAGTTGCTAGTTTTATTATTTTTGTTCCAATGTCTGATCCATCTGAAACGTATTTTGGTATGAGTGAAATTCAGATTGAATTGTTTTCCTCAACCCATTTATTGATTAACCATCTGAAGGTACAAAGAGGCAGTGTCACTTTGTTTCACATAATTTATTTCACACAATAAATTATATACCAAAAAAATATACATGTAAAATCAAAATATGATGTCTTAGTATTCAGGCTAGTTTCCCCTATACTTCTTAATTTTTCAGAAGTTTTTGGCTATGTTTGAGTCCAGGATTGTTCTTGAGAGCAGCAAACGTCGTTGTGTCCTGCAAAAGGATATTTGTGGGAGGGGTAGTGAGATTTAGAAAGTAAAGTAATCTAATATAATTCCACTTAAGATTATTTTTAAAAATTCAAACAAAAAAATTTTTATTAAAAGAAGAAGATAAATCATTAGGGGTGCAGACAGGACATCAAATTATATAAATCTCCCCCCCAGCCCCTCAAAAACCACATAACAACATGCTTACTCCACTGGGATTCTCCTCAGAAGATCACTTTTTTATTTGGGTGTTTGGTTGTTTTTATTTGGGAAATGTGACATATTATCTTAATTTCTACAATAAAAGAAAATGGCGAGCATTTTGTTCTTTTTTTCCCATGTTTTCTGAACTAGTTTCCACTAATTAAGCAGCAGTTTAGCTCCTTACACTTTGAAGTTTGGCTCATTACCTGGCTTCTGTATGTCAACAAACGGCAACATCTAAAGCCCTCAGTATTGGGCCATCACTTTGGGGACTGCTAATTGAATGTAATTACTTTATTTTGTGCCAAGGTTCATACTTGTAACATTGCCTTGTAATAATTTAAATTGTCTGCATACTACAGGGGGACTGTTTGACGCCAGAGTGGAGACGGCCAGCAGCCACTTGGGTCTTGGAAGCAAAGTCAAAAGTAAGGAGACATTGTCATTTGCTTACCTACTCATTAGCTGCCCTCTCTGTCTGTCTGTTGTTTGGAGTGGACAGGATGTGTAGTGACTGAATCTTGCCCCTAAAAATAGCTGTGAAAACATGCATTTGGGATGTACAGTAATTGGTTGCTTAGTCGATCGCAGATATTTTTAGAGCTTGAGAAAAGGCAAGATATTTTTAAACCATGACCTTGCAATACCACATTACTTCCCTATCGCTCTCTCCCTTTCTCTCTCTCTGTCTCTGTGTCTCTCTATATATGAAAATAAATAGGAAGACAGAAGAATTGTAACAGCAAAGATCAAAAGGAAAAAATGTAGGGTTATCCTTCATTATCTCATTTGAGGAATTTGAAGAATAGAGTGTCCTTGAAGAATAAAAACCACGTATTTTTGCCATTTCACTGGCCTGATATTTTTACAGTCACCTTACTTTTAACAGGAAGCATTACCTTAACTTCACATTTTTACTGCACGTTAGAAGGAAGTTTATCGTAGAAAGGGAAAGTTATAAGGTTGAAACCCTTAACAAGCTCAGGAAGGGCCCTCTGACCCACACAGTAGGTGCATTCCCGGCTGAATTTTTGCCTCTATTTGGGTGATTAAGCTAAGCATATGGTGAATCTGGTCTCACTAGTTCTAATAATAGGGCTTACTTTCGGCTTTTTGTGGAGCAAGGAAATAAGAGCATCTTCCCTGAGTGTCAGAATCCTTCCCTTTTGTTCATGGTGCCAGCAGGTCTAAAGCACTGGCAGTTAAAGCTAATGTGAATTTTTTATTCTCAAATTAATTTGAGTGTAGAAAGGAAAAGAAAATGCTATAGTTTCGAAGGAAAGGGTAAAGTGTATGCTAACAGGGAAAAAAATTACTGAAAGAAACAAATGACTTTCAATTGGATAAAATTAAATGTAAATCTTTGGTTTACCTGAACCCCCTGTAAGTATTTCTTCAAGAGGATTGGAAGAATAAAATTGCCACCAAAGTAATAAATGCCAATTCTTTCCTAATATGCATGTTTTTAAAGATATAATTCACATACCATAAAATTTGCGTTTGTAAAGTGTCCAATTGAGTGGTTTCTAGTACATAAACAAAGTTGTATAGCCATAATCACTAATTCCTCAATATTTTTATTACCCAAACATGAGACTTAATACCCATTAGCAGTCACCCCGATCCACACCTTTCCCCTCCATCCCCTGGGACCTTATGTTCTACCTTCTGTCTCTATGGAGTTGCCTAATCTGGACATTTCCTATAAATGGAATCATGTAATATGTGGCCTTTCGTGACTGGCCTCTTTCATTCAGCATGTTTTGGAGGGTTCATCCATATTGTAGCTGGTAGATATTTGGATTGATTCTACTTTTTGGCTCTTTTGAATAATGCTGCTATATGAGCACTCATATACAAAGTTTTATGTGAACATATGGTTTTGATTCTCTTCAGTGTAGTATATACCTACAAATACTATTGTTGGGGCATAATGGATGTTCTGTTTTAATTTTTGAGAAGCTTCTAGACTGTTTTCCAAAGTGACTGTACCATCTTACATTCCAACCTATAATCTATAAGGATTCCTATTCTTCTACCTCCTCGCCAGCACCTGTAATTGCCTGGGTTTTTTTTTTTTCCATTTTTTAAATTTAAAGTTAATTAACAAATAACATATTATTGGTTTCAGAGGTAGAGATCAGTGATTCATCAGTCTTATATAGTACTCAGTGCTCATTACATCATGTCCTTAATGTCCATCACCCAGTTACCTCATCCCTCCATCTGTTGTTTTGATTATAGTCATCCTAATAGATATGAATTGGTATCTCCTGGTTTTGATATGTATTTCCCCTAATGATTAATGGCATTATGCATCTTTTGTTATATTTGTTGGCTAATTCTTTGAAAAAAATGTTTGTCCTTTATTGTTAAGTTAAAAAAGTTTTGTTTTTTTTTTATATATTCTGGAAACTAACCGTCATCAGCTATGTGATTTGCAGGTATCTTCTTCCATTCTCTAGGTTGTCTTTTCACATTCTTGAGAGTGTTTATCCATTTTACATATTTTTTCCTTAGTTGATGGTGTTTTAGTGTCTCATCTAAAAAAAATATTGTCTAATCTTTGATATGAAATGTTTACTCTTATGTTTTCTTCTAAGAGTTTTATAGCTTTAGTCCTTACATGTAGGTCTTTATTCCATTTTGAGTTAATTTTTCGAATATGCTATGAAATAAGAATCTAGCTCAATTCTTTTGCATGGGAATATCAAGTTATCCTAGCACCATTTGTTGAAAAGACTACATTTTCCTACTGAATGCTCATGGCACTCTTGTCAAAAATTAATTGACTGTGTGTGGGTTCTTTCAATTCTATTCCATTAATTTATAATTCTGTCCCTTTAGCAGTACCACACAGTCTTGATTATAGTAGCATTGCAGTAAGTTTTGAAATTGAGAGGTATACATCTTCTGAATGCGCTCTTCTTTCCAGATTGTCTTAAGTGTTTGTGCTAGTTTTAATTATTATTATAATCAAAAACACAAAATAATTTTTTGACCTGAGAATGTCTGGAAACACAATTTGCTTTTAAAGTTTTTTTAAAAAAGATTTTATCATAAAATAAATATTATTAGATATCCTGAATATCTTAGTCCAAACTACTCTCCAGTAAAAAAGGAAAATTTTTAAGTTCCTTCCTAATGCAACTAAAAGCTGATTAACATACATGACAAACTAATATTTTAGAATGCTAAATTGTTGTAAATAAAATATTCAGACTTATATGCCTGGAGGAGAATTTGTGTCAGGATACCTCTGTTTTTCTTTGAGCTCTGCTATTCACTGCACATGATCTTGAACCAAGGCACTTTATTTTTCCAATCTTGCCTCTCTTCTTCTTTGTTCCTGGTAGCTGGCAGGGAGAAAAAGGGAAGTAGTAATCAATCACATGCTTTCCATGTAGACTCAAACTTGAGTATTGCCCACATCATTTCCATTCACATACAGTTACCTAGAACTTAGTTATAAGACCATGACTAGGTGCAAGGAAGGCTGGGAAACAGTCTTGATTCTGAACATCATGCTTTCAGCTAAAATTTGGAGGAGTTATCTGCTGCTGGTGAGATATCACTGCCATTCTGCTGTCAAACTCCTAAATTAAGTCCCACTAACCCTTTACTTCATTTGCATGGCCAGTTGTGTATCTTGCAATCAGAAAGATTTTTGCATGTGTTAATGACACATTTTTTGTGATTGCAACACTTTCTCAGAGTATGCAAATTATTTTCTCAGACCCTCCCAAACATTCTCTTTCCTTATTTTTAGATTTGAGTTTTATCAAAAACTATAGCATGAGGGGTAACCTGGAGGACAGTGGGAGAAGGAAAGTAAATGGGAACTAGGGTAATTCAGGGAGGGAAACGAAACAACAGAGACTTTGGACACAGAAACAAACTGAGGGACTTGGAGGGAGGGGGGTAGAGGGATGGGAGAGCCTGGTGGTGGGTACTGGGGACACATAAAGCGTGGAGCACTGGGTGTGGGGAATGGGGAATGAATCTTGGAACACTGGAAAAAAAATTAAGTAACAATAAAAAAAAACAACTATAGGTACTTGATAATAAATCAAACATTGTAGAAAAGTATGTAATAAAAAACCATGGCCACTCCTGGTGCCCATAGCCTGTAATTTGTTTCTGTTTTTAATTCTTGTGATTGTAGCTTACATAGCTATACATGCTTGGATTTCTGTTTCCTGTTTTATCTCCTTTAGATAATACTTATTGACTCTGACATGAATGATAAAGATTTTCCTCACCTTCTGTATCCCAGTACCCTGTGTACTCACTCATATAAGTGTTTAATATTAACTTTGTTATTTTTTTATTGGTTACCTCTACAGCCTTTAATATGCTTATAGCTCTGATTCTTATTCCATTAATTTTCAGAGTATTATTTCAACTTTATAAAATGAAGATATTAATACTCCCACTGTTTTAACCCCTTTCCTCTCTTTATTTCACATTTTTCTATCAACTTCATTTTCACTTCTGCATAATCAAAATTGTGAGCAATTTCATTCTGCCCGACAGTTACATAAAGTCTTGATGTACATCTTTCCTAAGTTGGCTCTAAAAATTGGGGAGTGTTTGTAGGATTTACATTATTGTGACCATGTAAATAGTATGATAAGTTGGATCAAGTCATGCACTAGAATTACATTTTCATGTTTATAGGTCTGTTGCCACAACTACTCCCCAAATCAAAGGAAACTGTTACTAGCATTAGTGCCAAATGAACTTTTCTTTCTTATGCTTCATCAGTTACATAAAATCATGCCATTTGAGTTTGTTTCTTGGTTGAAACAAAAATTTCATGTTCTTGAAATTCCTAGTGTTCTCTATTTTAGTATTTACCTTTATCGTGAACTATTTTTTTCCTTCCAGTTCTCTATACAATCATTTTTTTCTATTGGTCCATTCACATACACTCTTTTCCTTATAGACTTTCTCTGCAAAATCCTCTTTCTCTATGCTCTAGTTAGCGGGCTGTCCTTGTGCAGCTGTTTAGTTGTTAACTGGGTCTTACTATTACTGCTTTCTTGGGTTGAAACCTTTGCCCCTTGGATCAAATTAATTCTACTTTTTGCTCTTATTTTGCTGAAACATTTCACATAGCTTTCCAAGAAAATGTCCATGAAATATGTTTGAGTTCCTCCTTTTATGAAAAAAAAATGTCTATTCTGTGCTTAGACTTGAATACTTAGTCTGGCTGAGTGAAGGAGTTATGTGGACATGATTTTATGCCAGAGTTTAGGACACTTTGCTCCACTGTCTTCTAACATACCATGTTCATGGAAGCATGCTGGTTTGATTTTCAATTCTTTGCACAGAACTTGATGTTTGCTCTTGTAACTTTTTTGTGCTTTTTTCTTTATGCTAGGTGTTCTGAATTTCAGTCTTTGAGCTAAGCATTCTCTGAGATCCCCACAGCAGCTTCAGTGTGCCTTGGGGTGCCTATATTCTATGTAGCAAATCAACTTTGGAAGAACTGGAATAGGAAAATCACAACCAGTATAATCAAAATTACCCTAGTTATAGTTTTCTTTTCGTGATGATGAACTTTTTCTTTCAAATGGATTAAACATTTAAATTTTAAAATAATAAAATGGGCTGGCATAAAATATAGGGATGTATGTGTATGCATATGTGTGTGTGTGTATGTATACGTATGTGTGTGAATCTAGGAGTGAAAGACTTTCTAAGCAAAGAGTAAAGGGAGATACCACTGAGAAAAACTTTACAAATTTGATGACATAAATTTGGGAAGCTTCTATGCTGAAAAACATAAGTAAAATATAAGGCAGATGAAAAACTGGGAAGGTTTTTAGCAAAATAGTCTTAGAAGTTTGATCTTCTAACAATGATAGTGGTCTATTATACATCAAAAAAAAATGAAAAATACTCCAAAAAGGGAGGAAAAGGGGAATATAAGTAGGTTATTCACAAGGGAAGCAGTAGAAATAGAATAAATTATGAAATAATATTCATTTAAAATTCAAAGAAGATAGCCAAAATTTGACTTTTTATGTATCAAATTGCAAAGCCAAACATAATTTTAAATAAAGATGTTTATTTAGGGATGACAAACTGTGGGAAAACAGTCACTGTTGTACCCAGCTTGTGCTATTAAGAAGTCATAAATGTTAATGGTATTCAGTTGACCAACATATATCAAAGGCCATAAAAATATGTATTTTCTTCCAGGGGAATCTATAGGGGGAAAAATCAAGTAATAAGTATGTAGGGTGCATGGTTTTCAAACACTGAGTTGTTTATAAGACAATTGGAAACAGTCTAAGTGTCCAAAAATAGTGGTTGGATTTGTGTTGCACTCATGTAAAAGAATTAAAAATGATGCTTATTTATGGACATAGTAAGATACCTAAAGTATCATCTAGCAAAAAATGTGCTTCAAAACAATATGTACTGGGCACCTGGGTGGACCAGTGGATTAAGCCTCTGCCTTTGGCTCAGGTCATGATCTCAGGGTCCTGGGATGGAGGCCCCCGTTGGGCTCTCTGCTCAGCAGGGAGCCTGCTGCTTCCTCCTCTCTCTCAGCCTGCCTCTCTGCCTTCTTATGATCTCTCTGTCAAATAAATAAATAAAATCTTTAAAACAAAAACAAACAAACAAACAAAAAACCTAACATGTACTATATAATTCCAATTTTTTAATTGTCCCATGTAATTAAAAATCATGCCAGGTTTGATCCAAAGGCTCACATGGCCCCCTATATTATTGCAGAGTATAGAAAAATATACACAATAACATTAAGAGTGCTGTTCTCTGGATTGTGATTTTGGTTTTTCTTCTTTATGATTTTCTGTATTCTCTAAAATTTCTGAGATGAGCAAGTATTTCATAAGCAACAACAAAAAAGAGTTAACTGATTTTCTTTCTTCAAAGATTTTTTTTGATGCCTCTCAATAATCAGAGATCATTAGAATATAGATGTCCAATGGATATAGTGTGGAATATGTTCCCATTTCCCATAGCAGCTTTAACTTCTCTTACCTCACTTCTTATACAGACCTTTGTATCAGACTCAAACACAGTAAATCTATTTTACCACATTATTTTGTTTCTGTGGTCTCATGTTTTCCACTTACATAAAGACAAGAGCTCACTCTTCATTGGGACAAAATGTTGTTATCCCTATCATTTGGGACATTGTAACAGGATAGTATAATAGTTTTTTTCCTTATGAATTTGAGTATTAAAATATAAATAGTTCACACTAAATTTAGATATAACAAACAATCCATTTAATCAGACCCCATGATGTGATTAAAAGTGCTTTCCGGTAGACAGAGTGTAGGTTGAGTACTTATCGAGATAACTTGATTACTGTAAACAGCCAACTTAGCCTGAATTATCTAGATAATTGCCTCACCTCTCCATTTGAAATAGCCTAAGGTTCTAGGTTTATTTTTGCATCCTATGGGCCACTTTTTGCAGTGATCAGCAATCAGAGAAAATCAGATTATCACTCTGTTTAACCTTCCTGTGCCTTGGGTAATTAAGTCAACAAATTAGCTGAAGGCTCCAATGCGGAAGGGGATTGGTAGACTGTGGTCAAGACACATATTTATGAATTTTCCCTTAAGCTGCTTTTCTTGAGGAAGCTTTGATAAGAAACATATGATCTCAATTATCATTAACTCTCTGTGGTTTCCGTGTTTGGGAGCTTGACCTAGACTTGAGAAGGCCTAGGACCCCCTTCAGTGTGTGTCTGAGCAGTATATTGACAGTCCATTCACATTTCCATCTTGTTATCTCACTTTGAGAAAAGGGACTTAAATCACCCTTCACACACTCATTGCAGACTCAGGGGCAATACTGCATATGTGGGATGCTTTTAGTTGTTTTTACTGCCCTTTGGTAATATGCTTTTCTAACTCACCAAACATCTTTCTTTAATGCTGTTTTTCAACGTAAGATTCTTTAAATGAAATCTACTAAGGTCAAAGGGAAAATATGTAGACATGAAAACAATTCTTGTCATACACAGGCAAATAAGAATTGAACAGAAAATACCAGTGCTATTTTTTGAAAATCTAACCCTATAAAAGGATTTGTTTTTGCTTTTAGAATTTTGGATTTAGTTTCTTTGAAAAAAAAATTAAAAGATAGCAGAATGTTTAATTTCTGATGAGTCATAAAACCATCTCTGAAAACACATATTGAAATGCTACTCCGAATGTTAACTTTTGATTCAGGACCAGGAATGGGGCTCCTAGTAAGGACTTGTTGGGGCTGGCTAGAATGTGTGGGCTGACCGCCCCACTGCACAATTTAAAAAGGGAATTTCTGTCACCCTAATACCACTTAAATATGTATACCATTCAGATTTTAATTAAATTAGATGTTCTGTCCAGTGAACCCTTCATCTATATAACAGCTTTAAGGAAAGAGATTAGCTCCCAGAATACTTATCCTAAACATCTTATTTGTGACCAGAGGTGAATTACTTACTTATACATATGTATATTATAATGCTACAGAAGAAAAATATTTTAAATATTATCACTGTACTCTGTTACCTCCAAATCGGGTAAGCAGCTTATCTTATATAATGAAAGTAATACATGAACATTATGAAATCTTGAGAAATGCATGAAAAGGTTAAAAAACAGTTGATCATCAAGTAGAGATATATTTTACACATTTGCTGGTGTTTTCTGTGAATATGCATTTTCCATAGTTGAAAAGAATCTTGATTCATGCTTTTTCCTCTCTTCATACAATAGCACACCATATGTGATTTAGAATTTATTATGTTTCAAGGGTCAGTAAATCCAACTTATACAGGCCAGCACACATCCAGGAAATGATTGGCTGTAGAGTTGAAAAGTCCCAAGGATGAAGTGGTTTGACCACAAACCAGAGGTTCATTAGGGCTCTAGTTCCATGTGCCTCTATTTCTCTTAGATACTCCACCTTCAGTAGGCTTTATCTTCATGCTAACTCCCCTCCAGTGTTGCTCCAAATCCAGCCACATCACACCCTCTCACTAGCAGCCAAAAAGAGAGGCTCTTCTCCTAAGTCCATAAAGAAAGTTTTGTTCCAACATTTCTGGCAGAAGCACTAAAATGCACTCTAACTGGACCTTCTTCAACCAGGTGCACATCCTTGAAGTTGCTACCAAGATAAGGGAACATTTTGGTCTGATAGACTTAATTTGGGGACCATGCTCAGAACCACCCAGGCCTCATGGGCTAGATTACACTTAATAAACTTTTTACTACCACACTGAAAACATTTTCACAAATCTCATTGGGATGTCTGTGTGCTACCTCATTTTACTGTAATATCAACATTTTATTTAATGTTCTTTTTGGACATTCAGTCTGTCTTCAGTTTTTGTGTAGTACAAGTTATATTGTGAATGTTTATTTTTATAACTTCTTGGCTGCCCTTGGTTTTAGTCTTAGGATCTATTACAGCAAATTTTGTGGTTAGGCCAAGGAAAAGAGTATTTTTCTTTGTTATGTTGCTTTTTAGAAGAAGCAGGTGTCTCATATACAAGGCTACCTGTTTTATCACACTCTTGCCAACACCGTCATTTAAAACAAATGTTTCACTAATTTGTCTAGTGAAATGTTGTACATTGTGGCTATTTTTCATTCAACTTTCTATCATTTATGAATGGAGTTGATGTTGTTCTATAATAATAATTGATAATAGTAATTGAGCATTACTATCCCTATGCCAGTCACTGGTCTGGGCATTTTATACACATCAAATCATTTACACATTATAAAATATATAAAACTAATTAACTTATCACAAGCAAAATGGCCAGCAAGTAGATGGCCAGCCAGGATTCCATCCCATGTCTTTTGATTCAATCCTTAGCTTTAAGTAGTCATGCACAGCTATTTCCTGTGTTATGCATAGTAACTATTTGTATTTTGTACATTATTTAGTCACAACATTTCCTAAGATTCACTGTGAAGAAGCCTAATTTCTGTGTCTAGAAAGAATCTAAATTAGAAAAAAGACATCACAGTTGAAAATGACTATAGAGTTGCAATTTTCTAAGCAAAAACAAAACCTCTGAGAGTCAGGGTTGCAACAGATTCCCATCTTTCAGTCAGTCAGCTGGTGGATGCTAAACTACAACTCTTTCTACAACTTTGTATTATTAATACTTGCACAGTGGGAAAGAAGAAAACATGTTTTTCTGGCTTTCCTGTCTACATCCTTGTTCTCACAAATTCACATTGCTTTGGTAATGCTCTGATTTTTTGTTAATATTTTGTCTAGATTTCTAGCTCTTACCAATGGGAGGATTAGTCTGTTAGAGGCTAGTTTGTCACCATTGAAAGCAAAGTCTACAAATGTTAGTTAACCATCTCTTTATAGTCTATGTTAAGGATGATACAAAGTTGTCAAGATAAAGGAGACACAGTGCAGATCATACCTGCAAGCCAGAGGTTCTAATGTGCCTCAAGACAGAGAATCAAAAAACAAGTGTCTCTGTATTTGTGTTAGCTTGAGACAGGGTGACACCCACCAAATGCCTTTGTGATATTTCTGAGGAATATTCAGTGCAGAGCAAAGACACACATCATTCCTGTAGTGTGAGCATAGGAAGCCACAGGAAAAATCTTCTGTAAACTTTCTAGGGCATCAGGTTGCGCACAAGGTGATCAATTTGTACATCCTAATTCATTTGATTAGAAGTCTGTGTAAACCACAGAAATGACACATATATGTCACAATTCAGTCTCTACAACCATTAGAGAAGAAAACCAAGTAACAACATAACATTTATCTTCAAATAACCTTCCTCTTCCTCCCACCAACACACACACACACACACACACACACACACACACACACACAATGTGCATAGCATACACACTACAGCACACCATATATACCACGTAGCACACACACACATCCCACATGCACACCACATACTACACACATAACACACACACTTCACTAATATACACACATGGACACACACAGACATCACACCACACACACACCACATATCAAGACATACCTCACATGCACACTGCATACAACATAAACATAACATATGTACACCACACATCACACCATGTACACACCTCACCAATACACACACAGTGCACAGCTACCTCACCTCACCAACACATACATACCACACAACACACACACTACACACATATACAGCACTACACCACATGCCACATGCACACCACATAGGACTTACACATACACACCACAACACATATATAGCCCACCCACACAGACACATACTACATACCACACACAGTAAAACTCTTAAACCTTCTTGGTCACTGTACCACCACCGCTGACAAGTCAATTCATTGGAAGAGATACATTACATTCTTTCTGACATTCCGATGTCTCCTTTATGTCCCTCAAATGTGGAGGGATAGTAAGCTATTAATTTGGATAAATTCTAAAGCCTCAGTCTCAGCCATATTACCAGATACTATCATGCCCTTTTCTGAAACCTTTCTGTGTGTCTTCTTTTCCTTGGTATATTAAGTTCTCATTTCTACCTCTAAACTTGTCATAGGTTTATATCATTTACCTCAACCATTATTTCACAATCTGTTCAACCTAAAACTCATCACACATAATTAGAAAGCAAAAGCTTATACACACATATCAGAAGACAAAAACAAGGGTGCCTGACACAGGTTAAGTGTCTGCCTTTGGCTCAGGTCATGATCTCGGTCGGGGTCCTGGGATCAAGTTCCACACCATTCTCCCTGCTCACTAGGGAGTCTGCTTCTCCCTGCTTGTGCTCTGGCTCTCTCTCTAACATAAATAAATAAAATCTTTCTTTAAAAGATGAAAACATTGAAATTAAGCAAATGTAAATCATATTTAGCTATATATAGAAGAAATGTATAAGAATTATGGATGTTTTTCCTAAAAAATTAACACATCTTTGAAGAATTTCTGTAACAATGGTGACAAAGAGGTAACAGTACACTAACTCATAGAATACATATTTCAATAAGTTTAATATTCCATTTTGAAAGTTTGATGTATGCTAGAAAGTCACATACTCAATTTCTTTTATTCCACGTATATCACTTCAAAAAGTCACCAGTAGAGGGAGTAAATAATTTAAAAATCAATTTGATCTACTTTATTTTGAACTTATATATGAATTTACCTATCTATTCTGTAAACTATCTGGATTTAAAGGTCACTAATGTGGGGCACCTGGGTGGTTCAATTGGTTGAATGTCTGTCTCTTGCTTTCTTGGTCATGATCTCTGGGTCCTGAGATCGAGCCCCACATTGCGCTCCATGCTCAGTGGGGAACCTATTGAAGATTTTCCCTCCCTGCTTGCTCTTTCTCTCTAAAATAAATAAATCTTTTTAAAAAGGTCCCCAATGTAACTTATGCAAGAACTAGAACCAAATAGGGAACAGAACAATATAAAATAACTATAAATGTAATTTGTAAATCTCTTCTCAATCTAAACATAATCACAGTCTTATGAAAAAACAGGGCCTAGGACTCAACAAAACCAAGTTATGCTGTTCTCTCCCATTTTTTCCCCAATTCTGGGAGTTGGGGAAAGCCACCCAATTTCTCTAAGCTTCGTATTTCTTGCTTTCAAAATGCAAATAATAAATTGCAGAGATAGGATGTCACAGAACATCTCTGATAGAATTAGATATGATGATGTATGTCAGGAAATTAGCACCAATAAACATGAGGGTTCTTTACTTCATTAGATTTCCTCATCTGTGTGTGATCCCCCTCAAAAAGAATGTAAATCCCACCTTAAAGACATCCTCCCTTCTGGTCCCATTTATCAGCAGCCACAACCCTGTCTCATGACATTGTTGATACATATCAAACTTCCCTGCTGGGTTTACTAACTGCAGTCCAATATAAAGACACCCATGAAGTTGGATACTGGTCAATGAAGACAGTCTAAGGAGCGTCCCCTGTTCTTGAACTGACCTGCTGGAGCTCAGGTTTAGAGCTTTCTGGGAAAGTTCTCATCTGTAAGTCTTCTCTTACTTACTTCTCTAAGCACCCTAAGAGATTGCAAACCCTGGCCCACAGCTGCTGGTCCTCCTCCAGACCCATTACCTGCCATAAGACACTTCCCCAGGACTAAGCTGTTCAGTTTGATCTAATAGAGAAGCCTTCCTACAGGACAACCCCAGTGTCCTTGGGCACTCCAAATCCCACAGAGCACTCCAGTTTGGTCCAGTGAAGATCTTCTCTTTAATCTTATTATTGACAGGTGGACAGCTGTTGTAGTCCACGTGTGGGGGGGTGTGCTTAGGCACATGCACACACACACATCTCTGAAGGACATGACTTTATTCTCATAGTTAATTTAATTTTTTAGAGAGGATAAACATGTTTTCCAAATTTCATTGTCATTCACAAGGTCACCCATTTTACTAGGTGTCAGTACTTCACATTTTAGGCAGACCAACACGATGTTTTTTTATTTGACTCTCAAATTGTGCTGCCTAGCCATGCTACAAATAAGACATAAGCCAACTGATGACTCATTTATCTGCTAATCATCACTGACATAACCACACAACTATGTGGCCTGAGTTTTTAATTAATTCTTCATGAGGCCTTCCATAAACTTCTTAGAAAAAGTGCCAGTCCCCTCTCTAGATTCCTCAGAGAGGAGAGAACTATTCCTTATTTCTAGATACACCTGTAAACTAAAATAATTGGAGGGGAATTCTTGAAGTTTTGTGGTCCTGACAGTTGAGTATGGGAGAAAGAAGAGTCTTTATTGGAAGCTCATAATTTCCAGGGAACTTCAGAGTTACAACTTCTGATTGCTCAAAAAAGCAGGAGGCTGAATGCAAAGCCTTTACTTCTAAGACCTAGAATGTTGTGCATCAGGATCCAACTGGAATCATTGGGTAAGGATGAATGAAAACACCAAGAAAATGAGTATATAACATGAGAACGACTATGGAAGCCACAGTGTAGGAGACCAGAGAAAAGAAACTCCCTCCAGCTCACATGCTGTAAATCCACTGAGGGACTCAATATTTGATCTGTGTTTTATTGTTGTACCTGGAACTTCTTTCTATTAACTTGGAGCAACCTAGTGGGAGTAGGGAGTGATACATTCTCTAATCACCATAGCTGATTTTTCTGGAACCTGGGCAGAATATTCCTGCCAAGAAGGGATGTTCTAAAAAGAATAGATAAGACCTTGTGCTTAAAACACCACTAAAACTAGAGTTATTTTTATGACTTCCTCTCAAGAGAATTGTGGGAAATGGTCTGCATAAAATAGGGATGAACAAGAAACATAAGTACTAGAGGCATAGGGGAGGAAGAGGAGTCAGTGTCAGTTCTCTGTGACAGTATGGTCAGAATCTGATCATCAGAATACAAGTTAAAGTAATCTGTGCTGGTAATTATTGAATGAATATAAACAAGCAGATAGTCTATATTACATTAAAAATGTGATTTCAAGTTCTTATATTTTTGACTAATCTTCAGTAATTTGAATTTTAGACAATGGCAAGACTAATCATCTACCTTCTGCCACTCTGTGACTGTACCTTGGATCATGTACTACTTTCAGTGAAATTAGATAAAACATCATCTCTCTTATTTCTTTGGCAAGTTCCTTTAAAAATATGTCATTCACATTTCAGGAATATTCTTTAACTGTCACAAATTAATAAATTAAATAGCTATAATATATAAATAGCTATTTATATCAAATCAAAGTAAAATTGTTTATAATAGATAAAAGTTTATTATTTGTAAAAGTTCTTTGTAATAGATAAAAAAATGAAAGGGTATTTTCCCTTTTATGTTCAGTTAATTTTTTAAGTTGCTATGATCAGTCCCATGAATAAATATTAAAGACCATCAATAATACAATATTATTTGTTGACTTGTTTTTTGGTTCATTTGTTCTGGTGTTCAAGAATTAAAATATTAATGTAGGAATGACAGCCATGTTTCTTTTAAGCCCCCAAATCAATAAGATAGCACTAGGAAACACTCAATAAACAATTAACTTGACCTGCATAGTATTTTTCCTAGCTAGACCCTGTTCAGAGAAAGGATTCCCACATCTGGTGAACTTAGATTCCACAAGTCAGTTTAAGATTCACAGTAGAAGCCTTCTGTTGGCTTTATAAGACTAAGGGCATTGAAACCTTCCTATGATTGATCAAATCCTCATTCTTTCATTGAGAGTATGCAGCCGCATTTTCCTAGAGCGTACCCCCGGTGATAGGCACAGATGCTGCCCAGCATAGGAAAGAAGATGCTTTGGGTCCAGTTTCAGGGCCAGCGGACACCTTAATAGTGCAAAGTGTGCACAGCAAATGTTACAGATACAAAGGGAGAAACTGGTACGGAGTCACTTAATGGCCTCCATGTAGGACAAGCACAAGTACCTTAAAATTCTCCTTCCTCCACCTGATCTTAATAAGCTCATGTTCCTTTTCCTTTATATATTTTTTCTTTACTAGACTGTTACTAGGTCAGAGCATATATCTTCCTTTTTACTTATTTTTTTAAAAATATTTTATTTATTTAACAGAGAGAAACACAGCCAGAGAGGGAACACAAGCAGGGGGAGTGAGAGAGGGAGAAGCAGGCTTCCTGCGGAGCAGGGAGCCCGATGTGGGGCTCGATCCCGGGTCTCCAGGATCATGACCGGAGCTGAAGGCAGTCGCTTAACCAACTGAGCCACCCAGGCACTCCCCCTTTTTACTTATTAAATTCTTTATATGTGCCAGACAGTGTCAATCACTGGAAAGCTACAAATAAACAAAAACATTGGTGTAGGCCAGAGTCATGAGCTCCTACCCAGATTGTCAGCTTATGGAAGTCTTACTCTAAACACCTGCATTGGGAGAGGAAAAGATGGTTCCTCAGGAGCAGAGTGTATATGTGGTCACCAAAAGAAGGGAGCTCGGTGGCCAGAAAACAAAGTCTCCACTACACCAATACAATCTTTTATCTCCAGGATTCCGCCCCATGTGTGCAAAGGGCAAGCTTTTACATTTTCTGAGATTATGATGCTGACATTCTTTATGCTTATTACTCTTTAAATATCACCTAAACTTTAGATATGTTTTTGCATATCTGAGCTTTGTCTCAGCAGTATTACATAGTACTTGTTCAGTGCTTACGGACGGACCGTCGAAGTCCTCTGGACCGCACACAGGGTGGTAGAAGGCAGCCACAAAAGATTCTGAAGCGGGGGCTAGAACAGGAGAAGGTTCAGGGCAGCATAATGATAACAATCTTGAATGAACTGGATACAATTATTATTAAGATGGCATTTCTTTATACAGAAGAAAGGTTGGAGTCCCTGAGAAAGGAGAGGTTGCTGTCCTGTGCATTCCCAAAGACATAAAGACGTGGTTAATGTTTTCATGTTTGCTTTGATAAAATCTCTTTGCTCTTTCAGGCACAAGGCTTGAGCTCTGTTGGTCTGAAATGTTGAACTGTTTTATCTTTTGTGTGCTTGAAACTGTTCCTCATTATGAACCCGCTCCTTCTAAAGATCTACGCTTTTTCACTCCAGATCTATAGGAAAATAAATAATTCTGGTTCCAAATATCTTTTGTACGAGAATGTTCAGAAGTTTGATCCTATACAGGCCTCTTTGTTGTGATACAGTAAACCTTTGATTGCATCACACTAGCCAAACATGTTTCTCCCTTGTCTCTCTGTGTGAGGAAATCAAGATTGGTTTTCTTGGTTGGTTTCCTGTTTTGTTTCTCTTAAAGCACATTGTCATCCAGTTGTTCCTGGAGCAGTATGTTCTGCTAAGCCTTTCTCTTATCAATCTGCTAGAGGGGGAAAAATTGTAAGGATGTTTGTTTTTGCAATAATTAGGAAGGAATTCTACCTTCTATAGTCTCAGAGATAGCAGGAAATAGGCCCAGTAGCCACAATCCTAATTGCTAAACTTCTGATTCCTTAAAAGCTCTGTTATTTTAACAACCATTCTCTTAAAAAAAAAAAAGAAAAGAAAAGGCTAGTCGTGGATACCTCCGGAAATGCACAGGAAATAACTGCCTGAGAAAATGTTGGCAAGAATTGGGTCATATAACAAAGTAGTATGGCATAACTAAAACTACACCCAAAGACTATTATTGAACTTCCCCAGCCGTCTTTGTGGCATTACATACTTGTAAAGAAATGACTGTCACACTATGGAGATGATGTCTTAAAAATATCATTGCTTCAATTAGGCCAAGAGCCAAGTCATCCAGTTAATTGTTGACTTTCCGGGGCAAAGGGACGTGGAGAGCATAGTCAATTATTCAGGCAGTAATCTTGCTACTGAGAGAATTTGTGTTTAAAGATTCTGGAGTGATTGGCCACGGAGACTACCTGCAATTCACTGTTCATTTTGATTTTGGATATCCATTTGACTTACAAGGTTATGGATACATGAAATTATGAAGATAGAGCCTCTGACCCTTTCTCTTAAATCTTTTTGCACTGGAGAGAGCCAACGTAAATGAGACATTCCTCATTAATCTCAAGGAACTTGAACACTAATTATAAAATCATTAAAGCAAAATATTTCAAAATAGGATTTTCTTTCATTGTTATTTCATTTAGCTTAGCCAGACACTGGAGAAAATCAAAAGGTCACCTAATACCATGGAGCAGATTTTTGCTTCTTTTTTCCAGTGTCCTCAATTGAGAGAACATGTCAGTGTTACAATACATTGGAAACCTTTGCAGAGCACCATTTATTCAAAATAACTGCAGAGCATTTTCTCTGGCTTTTTGTTATTATTATTTTTTAAAGATTTTATTTGTTTGACAGACAGACACAGCAATAGAGGGAACACAAGCAGGGAGAATGGGAGAGGGAAAAGCAGGCCTTCCACTGAGCAGGGAACCCAATGCAGGGCTTGATCCCAGGACCCTGGGATCATGACCTGAGCTGAAGGCAGATGCTTAATGACTGAGCCACCCAGGTTCCCCTTTTCCTGGTTTTTACATCCATACAGTTGATAGCTGAGTTTCTGATCACATTTCACTCTTCTTCCTAACCCCACTTGTTTGTGCCCTGATGCACTTACATCATCAGCCCAGGGCATTTACATATATGTACAACATGTGGCCAAAATTGGCCAGAGCTAGGGAGGGTAACAGAGGAAACCCAAAATGAGCATCATATGACTGATTATACCTTGTAGCAATTCAGAAGAAAAAAATAGTTTATAGGATATGTGCCTACTCCCTGTTCTACCTTTTCCTCCTCCTCCCTCTTCTTTTACATTTGTTTCAACCCTGGTCTTCTCAGTTCTTTTCCTTAACAGACCTTTTTAGGCCACCGTAACTAGAATATGTGCACTTGCTTGCCTTGGTATGAAGGGAGTTGTAAACATGTCTAACAATAAAAAAGAAAAAGGTACTCAGGAAAGAAAAGATGAATGTGAAAAGTTATATTATCTGTGAAAGGAAATATTTTCTTCTCACAACTCACAGATTCCTTAACTAAATTTCCTGTTAATAGGACCATATTCCAGAAATACCCAGAACCTAATTCAATAGAAAAAGATAAAAAGTATATGATAAGCATAACTATATATATTTTTTTGTTTTACCAAGTCTAACAAAAATACACATTATGGTTGTTTTATTAGAACCCATTTCTTGGAAGGGACAGAAATCCAAATCAAACCAGCTTAGGTAAAGAGGGAGATACTGGTATGTGTAACAAAGCCCAAAAAACCAGTGGTGGGGATGGGGACAGTAAACTGGCCTAACAGACAATCCACCGCGTTTCCTCCTCTTCTTTCTGACTCTGGGCGTCAACGAAGTAACTAGAAGATCTCCTGTTCTATGTGCCACTGGACGGGGGCTGAGAGATGCTTTCTGTTGTTTATGTTCAAAAATCCTAGGCAAGAATTCTGATTAAGCCTAACCCAAGCTGTACACACGTTCATTTCTATTCTGTGATTCTTCAAATCAGTTTCCTGAGAATTAATTGCAATGCAAATGAACCTTAGTGTTCATCTTAGTGTTTTAGTTTTCTCTGGAGTTGTAACAATTAAATCAAGAATTTCCATCTTTAATTATGCAGGTCCATGCTTTTACACAAAATATTTACATTGAATGAAATATAATTTCCTACTTGAATCAGTTTCTGTTATCTCCTACTCCTTGTTTAGTGACTCTTTCTTCTATTACTTTAATTTTCAAACTTTTTTTCCTTAAATCAAGATATATAGGAAGCCACATTAAACTCAATCAATACCATAATAATAAACATGTTTTTATGTAATCTCTTGAAATCAAACCACAGAGGTTACCTGTATAGTGTGATTTGCATGGTTTGAGAAGGAATCAAAAAATTAAACAAATTAAACATTTTTTATGAAAATCCAGTTGGAAACCTATGGATTAAAACCAACAAAAGCTCACAGATCACAAGAAGCTGTCTATGTGTTAACAGCAGCCAGCTGTGATTCTGTTCATTTCAGTTATTACTAAGACAAATGAAAAGTTTTTGTTTAAGTGTACCTTCTTTTTTTAAAGGTACTTTCTTTTCATTTGACATTTGAGTTTTAATTTCTGTTAACCAATTATAGGTATGAGATCAGTAATGAATGTGAGGGACTTAACTAAAATGCTGGGAGAGAAAATAGGATTGGCATACATATGAAGAACTGAAGGGACATGCTCTTTAACTATTTATCTTGAGGGCAGGCAGAGACAGTGGTGTTGAGAACAGGGGAAGCTCCTGGCTTGACAGGAGAACACAACTCTAGATTATGATTGATCACATTTTACAGTCTCAAGATCTGATTTAAATTTCTCACCCCAGCAGTAAGCTAATTATACAACTATACTCACTGACACTAGTTGTTAAGCAAAAACAATTTTTTTAGCTTGCTTTATATTGACCCACCAAGTGCCTTCCATGTTTGCCCTGGTGACACGTTACAGATGACTTGCCTAAAGTTACCTCTCAGTTGAAAGCTGAAGGATCATTTAAGGAAAATAAGGAGAAACCTGAAATATTAAGTCAACTGCTTGCCCAGGTCTCCTTGAGGGGAGGAAACAGATTGGCAAAGGGTGTTTATTTAAATTACTTAATTACCTTTATAGTGACTTGAGGCCAGGGAGGTACTTATTTGCAAAGCTGTAATAAAATGTCTTTAGCAGGAAATCTTAAATAAGGGCAAAACCACTTCAGGACCTTGGGTGGAATTTTGAACTATGAACATTAAGCAATCAGCAAGAAAATAATATAGCATTATTTCATTGATACAGACTATGCTATAAATGAGCAGAAATGAAGGAAGGAAGCAGTATACTTTATTGCTTTGGTACTAAATTTCCTTGGCAAGGAAGAAAATAAAATAGGAAAGCATAATAATTTGGTTTAAAAGCAGAGCAATAAAGATATTTTGAAACATCCTTAAAAAAAAAACCCTAAGCATTAGCACTAAACATCTATCAAAACTGGAAAGCAGTGGAATAAGAAGAAAAGTCACAAAGCACAGTTTTCTTCCTTGGGCTTTTTTAAGTCTCTTAGAGCTGTGGAATTAGAACAGCAAGCTGAAATGATTTACGAAATGAAAAATTCCTGCCCACCCAGTTCACAGACAATCATAGGCAGTAACTACTGTGTTCTGCTATTTGCCATAATATTTAGCTCAGATGTAGCCAGAAAATCCCACTACACACACAGAAGAGTCAGCCATAAAAAGAAACAGATTTCCTCACATTTCTCTCTTATGTTTGTACACGGACACACAGGAAAATAATATGCGTATTTTCACACACATCAGTAATTTCCCTTTTATCTTACACTTTTGCTTTTCCTTTTTAAAAAAATGTACTGTACTTTTACTTTTGAGGTAATTCCTATATAAACTTCTCACCTTCTTTCTCCATCTCAACCCCCTAACCTTTTTTGCTCAAACTCACAACCAGGTTGTTACCTGAGTAATTTAGCAAATAACCACCCATCTACATGGACTGGTTGGGCCACAAAAGTGGTTTTGTTAAATACCGGTTTTCTTCATGTTCCTAATTAGCTTCATTAGGTATGTGACTAGTCAGGAGAGTACAGTCTCTCTGAAACCGTAAATAGTGCATTTGTTTGTGTAGTTATACAAAGCTAATGAAACATTCAGGAGAAACTGCATTTGATGAAGAACCACCATTAATGGATAGATACAAGACTACTGGCAAGTCCTTCCACACATACATATTTAACTCAGAAAAATGAGATCTGCTATTAAAAAAAATGAATGAATTAAAAGGCAGTCTGTACTTCCCTCTGATGACACTGTATTTATGTTGGAAAGTCTCACACACAAAAAAATAGAGACTAGTATAAGACTATCTACAGTATAGCTCTCTAGTAGTTCAGGAAAATGGAAAGACTGTCATAACTGGGAGAACTGGGAAGAGTTAATGAAAACATGAGATCTCACATGAGTTTGAAATAAAGTTTTGGATACTAAGACCTTGCATACCATGCATGGCTCTTGTCATAGTGGACTACCTGGAAGTGACATTAGAGTCAGACTTCCGTTGTCCCAGGTAATCGTATTTTTCCAGATCCTCTGGATATCTGAAACTATAAGGAAGTCTGAGAAACAACAAAGTTAAGCAAGAAAGACTGATGCAGTTATTGCATAGGAAGAGGTATGATAGGGATAAAGGAATATTAATTTCATCTCTGCCAGAATCTCATAGTGAATTTTTTGGGAGGCATTTAAAGCAGTCTCTGCCTCAGTTTCTAAAGGCTAGTGAGTACATTAATGTCAATGATTTTTAGAGGATGGATAAGTGTGGAGAGCAAAATGTTGTTCATAGTACAGGGGTAGATATCAAAACCTCTGACAGACAGAAACTTTCTAACTATTCCTACAGGAGAGAGTCCTAAATGACATTGTAAAGAGTCTTTAAGTCACCAGCCCCATCCTCCTGCCCTTCCTTTGCCCAACACATAAAGCTGGATGAGGATTACTTATTATAAAGATATACAGATGGCGATGGGGATGGGGTGCAGAGTTGAGAAGTATATTCTTTATTTCTCATTCTTCTTGCTCAGTTAAAAATTATTTATTTGGCCTATTCCTATATTCCATCCTCAAGAATTTTTTTAGGTACACAGCTAAATTCCAATGCACTTAAAAAAAAAAAAGATTTTATTTATTTATTTGAGAGAGTGTGTGTGTGAGAGAGAGAAAGAGAGAGCACAAGTGGGGGGAGGGGCAGAAGGGGAGGAAAAAGCAGGCTCCCTGCTGAGCAGGGATTCCCACTGGGGGGCTCAATCCCAGGGCCCTGAGATAATGACCTAGCTGAAGGCAGACACTTAACTAACTGAGCCACCCAGGTGCCCCTCCAATGCACTTTTGAATGGAATATCAGAATACTTTCCTATTTGATCCTAAAACTAATCATGATAATGCTTTATGATCTGAGCTTAAGGTAGATAATTAATGTCTACATGATCTCTTGCTATCTGAATTTGGAAATCATATCCTTAAGCATACCTTTTAAAGATGGTTATGTCTTTGGGGCACCTGGGTGGCACCAGAGGTGTCCTCTCTGCTCGGTGGGGAGCCTGCTTCCTCCTCTCTCTCTGCCTGCCTATCTGCCTGCCTGTGATCTCTCTCTGTCAAATAAATAAATAAAATCTTTTTTTTTAAAAAAAGATGATTATATCTTTGACTATAGTAAATTTAAATTGATATTGATTTATTGAAGATTTTTTAAATTATGTCTTGACATTTTTCCAGTCTTTTCTGATTGAACTGATTCTCTAATCCATAAATTGAATAGATAGACTAGGTAAAAACACACTTACATGCCTTCCTTAGCTTTTTTCCCTACTGTAGGAGTCAAAATGGATCCCATTCTCATGGAAGTAGAGAATAAATTCCGCTCTAAAAGGCAATACAGAAATAGGTATAATCACTGGAAACCTTTCAGTTGGAAGTGATAAAAATCTTAATGAAAATAGCGTAAATAAAAAAATAAGAGAAACATGGGGCACCTGGGTGACTCAGTAATTAAACATCTGTCTTTGGCTCAGGCATGATCCTGGTATCCCAGGATTGGGCTCCCTGCTCAGCTGTAATCCTGCTTCTCCCTCTCTCACTCCCCCTGCTTGGGTTCCCTCTCTAGCTGTGTTTCTGTCTGTCAAATAAATAAGTAAAATCTTTAAAAAAAAATAAGATAAACAATATTTGAGAGTCTTTGAGGGCCATGTCATTAAACGTCCAAGGATACATTTCCTCAAGTATGGCTGGGATTCAAGGTATTAACAGAATTCCATCAGTAGATCACCTCTTTATCCAGTGGCTCTCTTCACATGGTGGGATGATGGCCAGCAACCAAGTATTGACATGTGACCACAGAGAGTGCCTTTCTTAGGTCAGAACAGACATTCTGATTAGCTAGGCCAGGGTCACGTGCCCATCATACGGTTTGATAGACAAGGACTCAGTTTCATCCCCAACTGAATCATGTACAATGTTTTTCAGATGAAGTAGAGTTTCTGTTACCAAAAGGAGGGAGATGTAAGAGTAGGATAAAACAATGTAAGTCTACCACCATATGGGCAAATTCCCAAAAATGCTAGGATTTCAGCATTCTCACTGTTAGGGTTTGTGGCAGCCCTTTCTCCTCCTAAAAACTGCATAGAGAATACTTTTTTTTTCCCTTCATTTATTTTATTTTTTAAATTTTATTTTTGTTTTTCAATACCTTGAGGTAAACAGGGATAAACAGAGTGCTGTGAAAGATCTATTTGTTTAGGGGTTGTTTGTATTCCAATTTCAAAGACAACTAAAGCTCCATGTGAAAACTGAAACATTTTCTAGGATTCCTGAAAAAATTATAGCTAACATTATTTGAGCCTTTATTATGTGTACCTGAAGTGTAAGGAACTACTCTCCATGATTTAGATAGCCATCCAATGATGTGGGAGTTGTTCTCATTTTATAGAGGAAAAAAAATTGAGTCACTGAGAGATTAAGTAACTAGCCCAAGTCACACAACAAAGTTGGGATTTTAACCACTCTTAACTATGTTGCTTAAGTTACATCATCCAACAGTTTGCATAGATTTATGGTTTTCCTTTTTTTTTCTTCAAGCTGGAGTTTTTTGTCTCTGAAAAATGAGAGTTAATTAAAAAGAATAAGCCATACCTGTAGATAAAGACTTTCTCTTTTTTCTTAGAGCCTAACCTGTATATTCCAGAAAATATTTATATAAAAAAAGAAAGTATAGACATTTCATTCTCGAGCTTTCAGCAGACTCCCTAAGTAAAATGACCAAAAGCAAAGCAAAACAAAATAAAACAAACCCATTACAGTTTAAACTATTTATTGGTCAGACTCTGAAAATAAAGTCAATGAATATAGTCTTTATCATTTTTAATATCTCTCTGATTATTAAAAATATTCGAGAATGAATTTTCCACTCAGAGTTTTGAAGTTGTAAACACGTGGTTTTCTCCTTGTCCCTCAATTCCTAAACGAATCCACATGGAGAGAGAAATGACTTCATATGGCTAGTGAGACATACCAAGTCATTTGCTCTCTCTGCAGTATGATAATAGAGTCCATCTGAATTAGCTTGGCATAAAAGGCATTGGAAAGTATTGGTTAGGACTTGTTTGGTTGCAAGTAACATAAACTTAAGCCAAAAGGGGGAAGATCATAGTATTTCTCAGGAGCATGGAATGAAGTTTTAAAACTGAGCCTCAGGAACAACTGAAATCAAGGGCTATGTACTATTAGGATATTTGTTCTGTGTTTCAGCTTTTGTTTTATCTGCTTATTGCTAAGAAGTTATTTTCTGCTGTTTGCACAACAGAAGAAAACACTGCCAATGCCCAAATTTATACCTTCCTCTCAGACATCTGTATTCTTAGTCCTGATTCCAAATTCCCAGAGAGACTACGAAGTTCAGCTTGGAGCAGTTGCTTATTGCTAGTCTAATTAGTTGTCACTAGCACTAGGGAAAGGATTAGAGTTCGCTGAGATTTGGTCAGTTATCCACTCTTGAAGCAAACACAATAGCACATGTGGATGGGGGCGGTGGCAGTTTTCAGAATTCTAGCAAGTCAAAACAATACATATCTACAGCCCTGATCCTGGTATTTAAAGTTTTTATCTGATTTCGACTTAGTCTGCTGAAAGGGACTTGAGACTTAATTATTTTCCAATAGTGTTTATAAATGTGACATTTTCGGCAGATTCCAAAGGACAAGAAAAGCCAAGTGCTTAACTCCAGTAACTCATATATTGGCCATGTAAATGATCTCATTAAACTTTGCAGAGCAATACAGAGATAATGGTTTACACAGAAAACAAGAGAAAATGACCTGATCTGTATTTATTCTCATTCTAAGCACACCAGGTGCTAAGAAGGAGAAAATGTAATTGATGCAACTTCTGCCTTTCTTTTTTTTTCTAACCATAAGGAGAAAACTATATACATCTAGGAACTAACCATAAGGGAAAGAGCTAGAGGAAAGACAGGAAGGGGAGTGGCTTTCCATTAACTGAGGACAGTTTGATTATAATGAGACTATTTAAAACTGATTATTAAGGGGGTGGGAGTGCTCCTGGGTGGCTCAGTTAGTTTAACATCTGACTTCAGCTCAGGTCCTGATCTCAGGGTCCTGGGTTCTATCCCCCCTTGCTTAGCAGGGAGTCTGCTTGAAGATTCTCTAGCCCCTTCCCTCTGCACCTCCCCCTGCTCATGCTCTCTCTTTCTCTCTCTAACAAATAAAATCTTAAAAAACTGATTATGATTAAGGTTCTTCCACTAATGTAACACAGGCTTGAAATAGAAATAAAGTTATAGCATACACAGAAAATTCCAGTTTTTGAACACTGTGTATGTGAAAATTTGCAGTCATTACTTGTTCAACAGTAATATTGAGAAAATGATGCCCATTAACTGTTTTTCACTTATTTTTCCCCAATGAAGTGTTTTCTAACCCAGAGGTTGAAAATAATTATTTTTAAAATGATCCCCATGATTACCCTTTTATGTTTGCATGCATGTGTTTATGTGTGTGTGTGTGTGTGTGTGTGTGTGTGTTAATATTTTCTCCCTCTGCTTTGAAGCCCAGGGAATCAAGCTTCCTTACATTTTAATATTTGGCTATCTGTTCAAATGGGATGACTGCATTTACTAGAAATTTTTTATTTGTTCCTTTGGGATGCAGTCCTACTTGGTGTTTAATTTATGAATCTTTCTTCTTTTGTCTACTCATTTCCTCACTTCCTCCAACTTTCTAATTTTTAAACAACATCTTCAGATTGGGACCTCCTTGTTATATCTCAATTTACTAGTGATAAAAAAAAAATCTTTTAAATATACTTCCATAGAGGCCACATGTGTACCATATATAGGCCTTAATGTAAATCATGAGGAGAGGGCCTCCAGCATCCTAGGAGTAAAATCTTGAACTTGGTATGCTATAGTAATTAGTCTTTGATCCAAGGAAACCCACAATTGAATTAGCTGAGATGATTTCTTTTTTGCTTTCTTCCCTTTGGTATATCCGTAGCTCAGAAAACTACATCCCAAGAGAAATAAGAGGAATCATTCTATTTGCAATGTCTGTAACTTCCCTGACCCCAGTGACTATGAGCAAGGGAAAGTGAGAAAGCTAGACCATTTGAGAGAATGAAACTGGTCCCAGCCCCATGGTAACAGTCTCATTATTCCAGAATGGGGAGCAAAACAAAGTGAGCATTATAGCCAAGTGATCAATCAGATTATGCCAAGTCCCTCTCTAACACATAACCTATAAGATGTACATTTTGCTTATTTGTGTTCTGGCTCTACATGGACTGGCAGGAGAGTGTCGTATGGAAGACGTTTACTTAAAAAAAAAAAAAAAAAGCCCTCCCAGATTGGGACTTCTGGTCTAGGTTAGTAGTTGACCTCCACTATCTGCAGTATCAGACTTCCCACAAAAAGAGCCCAAGAAGCTATAAGCTTATGTGCCTAAGCATGTTGGGTTATAAATACCAGTTCTCTAAGTACCTTGCAAACTCTATATGAATACCTAGTCTTCTCCAGAGTATCCCCCACCATGTTAATGTTATGTCTATATTTCTCTTCACCTCGTTTCCAAAGGATTTATAATGTTATATAAAATACTTTAATATAAATTAGAAGTGGGTAAAAAAGGAAAAAAAAATAGTAGTTTATCCAATGAAGTTAAGAATGAGGCTAACTCAAAAATGCTTATTATGTGATCTTATAGAGACATACAACATTTGTCTAGCTTTATAATAGGGCAAGGAGAAAATATGATGGATTAGTTATATCTGATTCATCATAGTGTTCATCAGCTCATAATGATTTTGAAGAAATGGAAGGAAAATCATCAGAAGGATCCTCATTGTAGAAAAAAATTCTTACCCCTTGGCACTATGCTAGATAAATAGTAGGTAATTGACACAGTCTCTCTGGTTAATAGGACAACTGAATCTAACTACTAGCTTATTATTATTTTGGATTGCCTATGTTTTTGAAGAAATCAGGAACAAAAGTCAAAATGTCTTTTAAAAAACATCTTTCTTATTTACTTCTAGTGAGTTCAGCAGAGACAGATTTATAGCACAGATGTTTACCGACACTAGAATGTGGAGGTGAACCCTTTGTCTTGGGAAGCTTCCTATACCCCACGTTGAAATTAGCTAAAACAGAAATTTATGAAGCCCTTTATTGCTAGAGGGTGAAATGGTCATATCTGAATTTAAAATCTGGATAGAGCAATGTGGGAAAACTTGAATAGTTGGGAACATGCCTTTTAACTTCCATCATTTGATACATGACTCATTTCTTTAGACTATGACATGGGCTTACTGTGAGTTTGCCCTGACATCCTTCACCGTCCCACTAGGGAACTGAGTTTAGATAGCATTAAGAATTTGCATTTCAACGGTCTTAGAAAAGTTGATGCAAATCTTTATTTTTGAAATATGTGAATATGAAAAGATATATAATTCACTGAACTGCCCAACTTGTCAGTTAAACTGACCTGGAGATATCTACTTAATTGCCCTCAAATACAGTCACAGAACAATGAGCAAAAGACTCGTCCTCTCCAGGAGGTAGAGCTTACTCCTCTCACTTTTTGAAAGTGTGACTCACTTTCAAATAATACAGCATGGAAATGAAAAAAAAAATAGTGGAGAAAGCTGGAAAACACTGGCTAAACCAAGTGAGGAAGGTAAACATCCCCGGTGATGTCATGTGATGCTCATCTACCCCTGATATGATGTGATGAGAAGGGCATGTCACCCGTGATATTCTTCCACAAACTGTATAACCCCCACCTAACCATGAGATAGTGTCAGATAAGTCCAGAATGAGGGCAATCTGCAGGATACCTGGCCAACACACTGCATGAAAACCAAAAAGTGAGTGGGGAGATATCATGACTAAATGGAATATAATAGACTGTATTGGATCTTGGGGTAGAAAGACAATGTTAGTGGAAAAGCTAAAATCCAAATAATGTCTGAAATTTAGTTAATAATTATGTGTCAGTGTCGGGGGGAACCTAGGTGGCTCAGTTGGTTAAGTGCCTGCCTTTGGCTCAGGTCATGATCTCAGGGTCCTGGCATCGAGTCCCACATTAGACCCCTGCTCATCCTCTGCCCCTCCTCCCAGCTTATGTGCACACACATGTGCTCACTGTCTCTCAAGTAAATAAATAAAATCTTTAGAATATATATATATATACATATATATCACTGTCAGTTTCTTAGTTTGGACAAGTGTATACTGGGACATAAAATGGCAAAGAGTGGTATAAAGGAATTCTGTATTGCCTTTGAATGTTTCCTTAACTGAAAAACTAATTAAAAATCAAAAGCTTATTTAAAGAAAGAGTCTTAAGATATCTATTATTAAATAGTTTTGTGATCTATTCACTCTGGATAAAGAACGAATCTTTAAATTTAAGAGGGAAAATCAGTGGCAAGAGGAAGAGAATTGACTAATTAAGCAAAAATTAGCTAAGAAAATAAACAAGGAATACAAGCCATGGCAAAAAAAAAAAAAATTCCTTGGAACAAAACAATTGTGAAAAACGACTTGCTGTAATTCTGCATACAGATGAAACTCTCCATACCCTTTTATAATTCCTCAGAGACATGTATTCTCCTTACATTTCCTCCCTTGTAACATGACCTTCTTCCTAATATTAACCACATATACTTATCCCCATTATACATAGTCCCCTGAGCCTTTCTTTAGCAAGTTCAAAGGGGATTTTTTTTTCACACCCAAATTATTCTGAGGTATTTTCCTTCTTTCTTCTTCTGACATGTTTATCTTGTTTTAATCACCTTGCCTCTACCATGAAAAGCAACAAATGGTGTCTGAGGTTCTGCTCTGTCAAGCTAGTGAGTGGTGCAAGGAAGCTGGTGACCAGCTGCTTTCCATTCCTGCCATGGAAGAGAGCAAAGACCAGTGCTCAAATGATGGAGCTGTGTGCTTCTTTCTGTGAAATCCTCTTTCAGTGACCTTTTGCTATCAGAGCAGGTACCAAAGCAAAATGGATTCTAGCACATTGTCTGAGTGCTGTCATGCATTTGAAACAAAATTGTCGCACATGGACTGGATCTATTCATCCAAGCTAACTCAGTAAAAGAATGGATGATTAAAAGGGGGAGATACTCCTGTTACATTTTTCTACGAAAACATGGATGCAGGACACTTACTTAATAAACTAATGCAATACCCTTCTGCAGAAAATAGAGATGTTTGGAAATGGGAATGAAGTACATTCCAGAGCTTTCATTCTTCTGTAGCTTATTTAGGCACTAAAATGTGCACAGCATTGTGTTAGTTTGCTGGGAGACAAAGGGGGTATAAACTGCATAAACCTAATGGGAGGAATTACCTTAATCTCCTATGAGATAGGCGATAAATGTTCATTTCTATAATGACATATGTAATACAATTTTATAAAAAAACCACATGGACCCGAGGGGCACTATTAAGAACTTGTGTCTCTTTTTAAAAGTTTTTTTGTTGTTGTTGTTTGGTTTGGTTTGGGTTGTTAACAATATTTAATACCTTGAATTTATAGTGGGAAATTGTCATCTACTGATTTCCTGCAGAGGGCAGAATTATCCTGGAGGAAATAGATGGTGTAAAATAGGAGGAAACAAGAAACAAAACAGAACAGAAAAGTAAAAAAGTTTGTATCTTTTGGACTTTCTCCAAGTTGAAAAACACTTTACCAATTTTTAACAAAACATTCTTCATGAAATATTTAGCCAGTGATAAGCTAGCATTTATCACCAATGGCAGTTTCTTCTAGCTGCTCAGTAGAAAGACTGACTTTGTATAATGCTCTCTATCAATTTCTTTTTTTTTTTTTTTTATTTTTTTTTTTTATTAAAGATTTTTATTTATTTGACAGAGAGAAACACAGCGAGAGAGGGAACACAAGCAGGGGGAGCGAGAGAGGGAGAAGCAGGCTTCCCGCCGAGCAGGGAGCCCGATGTGGGACTCGATCCTGGGTCTCCAGGATCATGACCTGAGCCGAAGGCAGTGGCTTAACCAACTGAGCCACCCAGGCGTCCCTAAAGATTTTTCTTTATTTGACAGAGATAAACACAGCTAGAGAGGGAACACAAGCAGAGGGACTGAGAGAGGGAGAAGCAGGCTTCCCACCGAGCAGGAAGCCCGATATGGGGCTCGATCCCGGGTCTCCGGGATCATGACCCGAGCCGAAGGCAGTTGCCCAACCAACTGAGCCACCCAGGCGCCCCTCTCTATCAATTTCTTACTATTCCTATAAGTCAAGGAGAATAATTGAAGCTCTAAAAGAGAGAGAAGTGAAAATATTTGAACATTTTCACAAGAGAGTGACCCAGAGCTTTCTAAGCTTGAATGTTTGCCTTCTCATGCTGACTCAACATCCAGACTTTGTTGGAAATGCTTTTCTAACTAGGGCTTCGCTGAATCCATTAAGAAGTGCAGTGGAAAGGTGTAGCTAGTGGTGTGCTAGTGAATGTTTAACAGCCAGTTTTCTAGAGGGAAAACAACGTGTACCTGTACATACTTCAGTGCTTAATAGATTTTACTGATATAAAGAATGTGAATGCTTTTGTTGATTTATTTCCAACTCATGTAATTATAGACAACCTATAGTTGTTGCAATTGACAAATACCTGTGGTCCTGTTAGGAATGTTTGTTGATACTTCTTTTCTTTACTCTTTAAAATAAAAGAGAAACAGTAAAAAACAAAAACAAACAAACAAAACAAACAAACAAAAAACCCACCAGTGTCAGAATTTCAATCCTTCATCATCAATACTGTGTAATAATGCCTTTTCTTCTTTATCAAGATTAGTTGACTCTATTGATGAAGGTCTATTTCTGGGCTCTTTATTCTATTCCATTGATCTCTTTGACTGTTCTTTCCCCAGTATCATGCTGTCCTGATTACTATAGCTTGATAGTGAGTCTTGAAGTCAGGTAGTATTGAGGAATACTAGATTATTTCCTCAATTTTTTGTTACATGATGAAACATACATGACACACTTTTTAGTGTAATCTGCATTATCACCATTTTCTCCCTCACTTTCTTAAATATAGGGGCTATAAAGAAAACAATAAAATAAGCCCTGATTTGTAGCATTTACCTATATCTCTGATGTAAGTATTTTCTCTGTGGCCTATTACAAACTACTAATGTAATGCTACCAAACATAAAGTTTGGAAGTGATGTTGAGTAGTGTATGATTATACAATATTGCCACCATAAAGACACAATTGAGCAAATAACCTAAAGAGCACAGATAATGACAAAATATGTATGATACCTAGGAAGTGCTGAATACTAAATATTTATTACCTTTGTTTTTAATAGAGTGCAATTATTAATAAGTGTATTTAATGTAAATTTATATAACTTTATTTTTAATAATGGTTCTGTTTAATAGCCATCTTGTAAGCCAACCAATAATGGAGTGATCCACTCTTGCAAACTATTATGAGCCAGTCCAGCACACTGCTGGTGTGGCAGAAGGTTTTGTGAACTTTTTAGACAAAGGTTTAATAAAATCAAAGCAATCCAAGATAGAACACTTTCTGGGTGATACAGCACACCTTAACACATTTAGAAGAATAGAAATCATAGTGTCTGTGCTCAGAGCACCATGAAATTAAGGTAGAAATCAAAAACAGAAGATAACTGGGAAACCCCAAAATATGTGGAGTTTAAATAATACACATTTAAATAGCACCAGTCAAGAAATCTCAACAGAAATATAAAACATATTTTAAAGTAAATGAAAATGAAAGCAGACCTTAAATGTGTTGGTTGCAGAGAAGGCAGTGCTTAGAAGGAAATTTATAGAATTAAATGCATATGTTAGAAAAGAACGATCTCAAATCAATAATCTAGGAAACCAGAAAAAAAAGAGCATATTACATCCTAAGTAAGCACATGGAAGGAAATAATTGGAGCGGAAATCAATGAAATTGAAAACATGAAATCCATTGAGAAAAATCAATAAAAAATCCAAAACCTTGTTCTTAGAAAAAAATCAGTAAAATTTATAAGCCAGGCTAAGCATAGAGAGAGAGAACACAAATTACTAATACCAGATATGAGAAAGGGGACCTCACTATAGGTCCCATAGAAGTTAAAAGGATAATAAAGGGATACTATGTACTTTATAACTACAAATTTGATGGCTAGATAAAGGAGACTAATTCCTTGAAATACATAATCTCCTAAAATTCATACAGGAAGAAATAGATGTTCTGAATAGAACTATATCTATTAAAGAAATTGAATCAAGAATTAGTAAGTTTCCAAAACAGAAATCACCAAGCCCAGATGGGTTCACTGGTGAATTCTACCAAATATTTAAGGACAAAATTTTACCAGTTTTCTGCAGTTTCTTTTACAGGATAGATGAAAAGGGAATGAATACTTGTAACTCATTCTATGAAGTTAGCCTTACCCTAACACCAAAATCAGACAGAGGCATCACAAGTAAAGAAAACCGTAGGTCAATATCTCTCACAAACATAATGCAAAAATCCTCAACAAAATGTTTGCAAATTGAATCCAAAAAACATAAAAAGAATTATATACCATGACCAGGTAGGGTTTATCCTAGATATACAAGTCTGGTCAACATTTGAAAACCAGTTAACGTAATCCCATCACATCAACAGACAAAAAAAGAAAAATTTTCATGTTCATATCAATAGATGCAATAAGGGCAGTTGACAAAATCCAAAATCCATTCATGAGGAAAATTTTCAGGAACCTACGATTATAAGGGAATTTTCTCAACTTGATAAAGGATATCTTTTTTTAAAAAAGCCTTATAGCTAATATCACATACTACATGGGGAAAATCTCTGAAACTTTACCACTAAGATCGAGTACAAGGCAAGGATGTTCCCTCTTTCCACTAGTTTATAACATTGTAATAGAAGTCTGCTGATACAGTAAGCAAGAACACAAAGTAAAAGGTACACAGATTTGGAAGGAAGACGAAACTATCTTTGTTCGTAGATGGTGATAGTCTATGTAGAAAATCCAAAGGAATCAACAAAAAAAAACTTCTGAAACTAATAAGTGATTATAGAAAAGTTGCAGGACATAAGGTGAATATACAAAAATTAATTGCTTTACTACATACCAACAATGAATAAGTAGAATTTGAAATGAAAAACACATCACTTATGTTAGCACCCCAAAATATTAAATGCTTGGGTATTAATCTAACAAAACATGTGCAAGATCTATACAAGGAAGTCTACAGAACTCTGATGAACAAAATCAAAGAACCAAATAAATGAAGATATTCCATGCTCAAGGATAGTAAGATGCAGTATTGTCAGAATATCAGTTTTCCTTCTTTTGATCTATAAATTCCATTCAATCTCAATCAAAATCCCAGAAATTTTTTTATGGATATTAACGAACTGCTTCTAAAGTGTATTTGAAGAGACAAAATACCAACAGAGCCAACACACTATTAAAGGAAATGAACAAAGTTAAAAAAA
This sequence comes from Spilogale gracilis, assembly GCA_004023965.1. Taxonomy (NCBI): domain Eukaryota; kingdom Metazoa; phylum Chordata; class Mammalia; order Carnivora; family Mephitidae; genus Spilogale; species Spilogale gracilis. Next base: position 19,513 of record PITA01009112.1, on the reverse strand, counting down.
TTACACTGCCTGACTTCAAGACTTACTATAAAGCTATAGTAAACAGGACAGCATGATACTGGAGAAAGAACAGTCAAAGAGATCAAGGGAATAGAGTAAAGAGCCCAGAAATAGACCTTCAACAATATAGTCAGCTCATCTTTGGCAAAGGAGAAAAGGCAATACAATGGAGCGAAGATTGTTTTCCAACAAATGGTGCAAGAACCAGGCATCCACATGTAAAATAAAAGAAAGAAAAGGACACAAACCTTACACACTTGAAAAAATCTAACTCAAATGGATCATGTTCCTAAATGTAAAATGCAAAACTATAACATTCCTAGAAGATAATGTAGGAGAAAATCTGGACGATGTTGGATAAGGTGATGATTTATTAGGTATAACACCAAAGACACATGATCCATGAAGAAACAGCTGAGTAGCTGGATTTCATTAAAACTAAAAACTCTCTAAAAGACGATATAAAGAGAATAGGTATGCCTGAATGGCTCAGTCAGTTAAGCAACTGCCTTCAGCTCAGGTCATGATCCCAAGGTCCGGAGATTGAGTCCCTCATCCAGCTCCTTGTTCAGTGGGGAGTCTGCTTCTCCCTCTGCCTGCTCTCCTTGCTTCTCCCCCTGCTTTTGCTCTCTTATTCTCTCTCAAATAAAGAAATAAAATGTTTTAAAAAAACAATATAAAGAGAATAAAAGAACAAACCACAGACTGGGAGAAAATATTTGCAAAAGACACATCTGATAAAGGACAATTAACCAAAATATACAAAGAACTTATAAAACTCAACAATAAGAAGACAAATAATGTGATTTTAAAAAAAATGATCCAGGGGTACCTGGGTGGCTCAGTCATTAAGCATCTGCCTTTGGTTCAGGTCATGATCCCGGAGACCCGGGATCGAGCCCCACATCGGGCTCCCTGCTCGGTGGGAAGCCTGCTTCTCCCTCTCTCACTCCCCCTGCTTGTGTTCCCTCTCTAGCTGTGTTTCTCTCTGTCAAATAAATAAAATCTTAAAAAAAATGATCCAAAGGCCTTAAGAGATACCTCACCAAAGAAGACATATAGTTGGTAAATAATCGTACAGGAAGATGCTCCATGTCATATGTCATCAGGGAAATGCAAATTCAAAATCAGTGAAATGCCACTGCATACCTATTAGAATGGTCGAAATCTGGAGTGCTGACAGCACGAAATGCTGGTGAGGATATGGAATAACAGGAATTCTCATACACTGCTGGTGGAAATGCAAAAATGGTACTGCTATTATTATGGAAGACAGTTCAGTAGTTCCTTATAAAACTAAACATACTCTTACCATAGAATAGGCAATGGCATGACCTGATATTCACACAAACAATTGAAAACCCAATATCCACACAAACACCCACTCATGGATGTTATGGCAACTTCATTCATAATTGTCAGACTTGGAAGGAACCAACATACCCTTCAGCAAGTGAATAGATAAACAAATTGTGGTATATCTGAATGATGGAGTATTAGTCAGTGTTTTTAAAAAATGAGCTATTAAGCCTTCGAAAATAAGGAGAAAAGTTGAATGCATTTTTCTAAGTGAAAGAACCCAATCTGGAAAGGCTATATACAGTGTAATTCCAACTATATGACATTCTGGGAAAGGCAGAACTGCAGAGACAGTGAAAAAATTAGTGGTTACTAGAGGTGTGGGTGGCCTGTTGGGATAACTCAATAGAGCAGAGAGAATTTTAGGGTAGTGAAATTACTCTGTGTGATATTGTAATGATGGAGCTGTGTCATTATATATTTGTCTAAACATGTAGAATATATACTATCAAGCATGAACTCTAAGGGAAACTATTGACTCTGGGTAATTATGATATGTTATATAGGCTCATTCTTGGTAACAAATGTACTATTCTGCTAAGTGATGTTGATAATGGAGCAGACCATACATGAATGGGAGCAGGGTGTATAGGAAATTCCTGCACTTTCTTCTCAATTTGGTTGTAAACCTAAAACTGACCCTCCCCTCCCAAAATAAAGCCTTTAAAAAATTCAGTGTCAAAGATGTGAAAATAGAAATGAAGTTAAACTTTTCTCCTTTTTCTTCCAGTAGCACTAATAGTTATAAAAACATTGAAATAAATTGAATTAATTGATAAGTCAATATGTAAATTTCTGAACACATCAAATCATACCTAGTACTTTTGTGTTTCCCCAAATATATATTCTTGTGTTTCTCCAAAATGAAGTGATTTACAGCAAAGGAAACATCAACAAAACTAAAGGACAACTGACATAATGGGAGAAGATATTTGCAAGTGACATATCAGGTAAAAGGCTAGTATCCAAAATCTATAAAGAACTTTTCAAACTGAACACCCAAGGAACAAATAATCCAATCAAGAAATAGGCAGAAGACATGAACAGACATTTCTGCAAAGAAGACATCCAGATGGCCAAGAAACTCATGAAAAAGTGCTCAACATCCCTCGGCATCAGGGAAATACAAATCAGAACCACAATGAGGCACCACCTCACACCAGTTGGAATGGCTAAAATTAACAACTCAGGAAATGACAGATGTTGGCAAAGATGAAGAGAAAGGGGAAACCTCTTACACTATTGGTAGGAATGCAAGCTTGTGCAGCCACTCTAGAAAACAGTATGGAGGTTCCTCAAAAAGTTGAAATTAAAGCTACCCTATGACCCAGCAATTGCGCTACTGGGTATTTACCCCAAAGATACAAATGTAGTGATCTGAAAGGGCACATGCACCTGGATGTTTATAGCAGCAATGTCCACAAGAGCCAAACTATGGAAAGAACCTAGATGTCCATCAACAGATGAATGGATAAAGAAGATGTGGTATATATATACATACACACACACACACACACACACACACACACACACACATATATAATGAAATATTATGCAGCCATCAAAAATGAAATCTTGCCATTTGCAACAATATGGATGGAACTAGAGGGTATTATGCTAAACAAAATAAATCAGAGAGGTACAACTATCATATGAACTCACTCATATGTTGAATTTGAGAAACAAAGCAGAGGATCATAGGGGAAGTGAGGGGGAAAATGAAACAAGATGAAACCAGCGAGGGAGACAAACCATGGGAGACTCTTAATCTCAAAAAACAAACTGAGGGTTGCTGGAGGGGAGAGGCATGGGAGGGATGGGGTGACTGGGTGATGGACACTGGGGAGGGTATGTGCTATGGTGAACACTGTGAATTACAGACCTGTACCCCTGAAACAAATAATATATGTTAATTTTTTAAAAAATGAAGTGATTGGGCACCTGGGTGGCTCAGTGGGTTAAAGTCTCTGCCTTTGACTCAGGTCATGATCTCAGGGTCCTGGGATCGAGGCCCGCGTCAGGCTTGCTGCTCAGCAGGGAGCCTGCTTCCTCCTCTCTCTCTGCTTGCCTCTCTGCCTACTTGTGATCTCTCTCTCTCTCTGTTGAATGAATAAATAAAATCTTTAAAAAAAATGAAGTGATTTATAGGTAAAATAGGACCCCAGGAAATTTTATACTAGCGTTTTCCAAAATTTTTCTTTCAGTTTTCATGATGCCTTAAACATTTCAGAAATTTTCTCTAGCTAGGCCATGAAGATCATCCTAGGCTGCCTAAGCTTTGTTTCCTGGCTAGCTGCCTGCATAGTTATGTCATGGCTGAAGCAAATGATGGTATCAGTCTCCTCATCACAAGAGAATGTTTCTGAACAAGTTTCCCGAGATTCATTCTGAGGGGAGATATGTAGGCCACATGCTCACCTTTGAAGCTAAGGGTGAAGTTATCTTTCTGTTGAAACATATAGACTCTGTTGAGGAGAGGTCAATAGGTATTCAGAATGAAATTCTGAAAACTCTTAGAAAAAGTGGAGCAAAAAACAAAGGTCAGATAAGAACTAGCAAATGCCTATTATGTACCCTATGCCAAAGTAATTAGTGGACCTCAGTTAAAAGACAAAAATCAAGTTTGAATTGCTCTGTTTTCAAATTCTGCCACAGTTTTGTCCCACCCTAATTCCCCCTCCCCTTTATTTCCTACCAATCTTTTTCTCTTCTAGACAGGCTAATCTCATCTCCAAGGAGTAGGAATGTTTAAACTTAGTTTTATACTTCATGGTATTCTCTACATGTAGAAGATATTTCCCTTTATCATTTCTCCCAACTCTGTTTGTCCAGGAAGGGCCAATTCAAAACCTACATTCTGATTTTCTCCTCACCATGAATGATGACAGTTCAATTCCATGAAACATTTGTGTAATAAGTAGCTGACAGTGGCAGAGGAACTTTTAGGAGCACATTAAATGTGAAGTACTTTTGGAAAATCTACATAGAGATATCAAGAAGCTAGAAAACTGAAGATCTAGAGTTAAAGAGTTAACAAAAGATGTAGACTTATTTATATAGAAATTGGAATAAAAAGTTTGTCTAACATAAGACTATAGAGAAAGAACAGAGGACAAAATATAGGTACAGGGAGTAAGATATACAGCAAAGAGTGGTGCCTGAGCCCTGTCAGGTAGAGACAGAGGACAGGAATAAGAACAAAGTAGAGAAAGTTTCTGAAATTTTTAAGATATTACATAAATCAAAAAAGGAAACCACAATTAAAAAGGAGCATATGCAAAGGTGTCAACTATAGTTGAATCAAGTATGATGTGAGTTTTGACCCAGTAGTTCCTACTGTTGTCTGATTACAGTCTTTCTCCTAGTTCTAATTTTGATAACAGGGATTTGTCACTGATAAAACTGGCTTATGTCCGTCTCTAATTCCATTAGCCACAGCCAGAAAAAGACAGACCTTGTGCCATAAAGTTATCTCCTCTTTTCTGCATGGCCTATGTCAGACAGTTTCCTAAAATGGGAGCATGGAGGAGGCATGCCACCCCAAACTGAGTCTTCCTTCTGCAATTTAATTTTATCCTCCAGACATTCCAGTTGACATCTTCTTTGTCACATACCCATCATTGAAAGAATAGAGAATGCACTTAGCTGATTTTCAATTTAAGTGCAATCAAGATGGCTCTTTCCTTCAATGATTTGGTATAATCTGTTATGTCCCATGATTGTCACTGGTGAGGCATATTAATTTCTTTTTTTTTTTAAGATTTTTTATTTATTTGACAGAGAGAAACACAGCCAGAGAGGGAACACAAGCAGGGGGAGTAAGAGAGGGAGAGGCTTCCCGCCGAGCAGGGAGCCTGATGTGGGACTCGATCCTGGGTCTCCGGGATCATGACCTGAGCCGAAGGCTGTCGCTTAACCAACTGAGCCACCCAGGCGCCCCGAGGCATATTAATTTCTTAATCACCACTATATCACTTCAAACCAAGTAAAAATTTTATTTAAATGTAAAAAAAAACCCAAAACCCACATCTTAAACCAACTGTTTACCCCCAAGCTCTGCACAAAAGAAGGCGAGAAAAACATCCAGGTGTTAACAAGATTTTCCCTTCCCTATTCTGTGAGTCCCAAAGCTTGATGCCAGAAAATAAGCACTTTAAAAAAAAAAAAATTATTTCTTTGTCAGAGAGATCACAAGTAGACAGAGAGCCAGGCCAAGAAAGAGGAGGAAGCAGGTCCCTGCTGAGGAGGGAGCCTGACAGGGGCCTTGATCCCAGGATCCTGAGATCATGACCTGAGCTGAAGGCAGAGGCTTTAACCCACTGAGCCACCCAGGCACCCAGCACTTTCTCATCCAGACTGGATGTTATTTATATAAGTAGAGGCAACTATACTTCACTGTTTAACATCTGTTTCCCGGGGGCAACTGGGTGGCTCATTGAAGCCTCTGCCTTCAACTCAGGTCCTGATCCCAGGGTCCTTGTGATGAGCCCTGCATTGGGATCCCTGCTCAGCGGGAAGTCTCCCTCTCCCTCTCCCCTCCCCCGCTGCTCATGGGTGTGCTTACTCTCTCTCTCTCACAAATAAATACAATACAAAAATATATCAGTTTCCCAAAGTATCTTTCTCATAGCCTAAGGCTACCAAATACATTTTAAGGGTATTGAAATTAATGTCTACTCAATACCTGGTTTACCAGGGATACTTAGTGAAAATTTTCCCAAATGTACTTAAGGAACAAAAAGGCATTCATATTTTCACATCAGGGATGCCCATGGCTGTTGGTAAAGGAAAGATGTGGATAGCAAAATGGGCCTAAAGGAGCTTTTTTGTCTGATGAGAATATTTTGTCTTGGTTGGTGATGGCAGCTACATGACTGTATAAGTTTGTCAGTATTCATAAAAGTGTACATTTAAAAAATAGATTTTACTAATAGTAAATTATACCCCAATAAACAGAGAGAAAGAGAGAGAATGTGAAGATTAAAATGAAATAAAAGGTAAAAGTTTATTCATTTAAAAAATTATTTCCTGAACCTCTTAGTATAGTAAAAAGAGGAGGGATTTAAAATTCACCCAAGTCACTTACTCTAAAGAATTTCTGAATTAAATGATTTTCATATGCTGCAAACTTAGTAAACCTACATATCCTTATAGACTTGAAAATACAGTGAAATCAGGATATGTAAAATACAGACATAACATTAAAAATTAAAGGACATGGTAACTCTTCAATCAAAATTTGGATTTGACTTTTTTCCAATCTTTTCATTTAATTCAAATAGGTTTTTTTATTTTATTTTTTTAAAGATTGTATTTATTTGACAGAGAGAAACACAGCTAGAGAGGGAATACAAGCAAGGGGGAGTGAGAGAGGGAGAAGCAGGCTTCCCGCAGAGCAGGGAGTCCAATGTGGGACTCGATCCAGGGACTTCAGGATCATGACCTGAGCTGAAGGCAGACGCTTAAAGACTGAGCCACCCAGGTGCCCCATAACTCAAATAGGTGTTTTTTTAAAGATTTTATTTATGAGATAAAAAGAGAGAGCATGAAGAGGGGGAAGGGCAAAGGGAGAGAGAGAGAAGCAGACTCCCTGCTTAGCAGGGAGCCAATAGGAGCCTTGATTCCTGGACCCAGAGATCATGACCTGAGCCAAAGGCATACATTTGAATGATTGAACCACCCAGGCACCCCCAAATAAGATTTTTGTAATGGTATTTTCACTCTAAGATACTTTAAAATAACTTAAATTAGATTCTTTGAAATGTCATATAATATTTCAGACAATCCAAAATGTATAAATTAATGAAGTGATTTAATTCAATTCACTGAATATGAATAGCGCCTACTGAACACATGGGACAATGTTAGTTCTAACAATGACTAGGAAGATTAATAAGCTGATTACCGAATTAGTGGAAGAAACAAATACACAGAAGACAGAGGCTTTAAGCAAGGCTGAACCAACACACAACAAAAAGGGATGTTGTAGCTACTGGAAAGTTCAGCTATAAAAGCATATGTTCCACTAAGGCAGAAGAAGCAGTAAGAATGGCCCATCAGGAAGTTTGGAAGTCAGATTAGTGGATTGAGGAGGGAGCTGAGCTGAGAGAATTTGTTTTTGGAAACAAGCTCAGGGCACTGGAGTATTACAAAGTCCTCAAGAGAACTTTTGCAGGCACCAAGAGCAGTTAAGAGGGGAGAGGTTTATCTCATCCAGAAGCTGCGTTACTTCTTTCTCAGAGACAAAATACAAACAACCCAAACTAAAATGTAGTATTAATAGTGTGCAGGAAGATAGGTGTTGCCATGCGATATCAGAGGACGGCCCTTGTGCTTCTAGGGAGCTTAGGGTTGGAGTGATTACTTGAGCAACACCAAACACTGAATTGATGGTGGTGTCCCAACCCTGTGTATAAATCAAAATCAAAATAGTATTAAAAACAAAGTATTTATGGGGCACCTGGGTGGCTCAGTTGGTTAGGTGACTGCCTTCGGCTCAGGTCATGATCCCAGAGACCCCAGATCGAGCCCCACATTGGGCTCCCTGCTGAGCGGGAAGCCTGCTTCTCCCTCTCTCACTCCCCCTGCTTGTGTTCCCTCTCTGGCTGTGTTTATCTCTGTCAAATAAATAAAATCTTTTTTAAAAAAGTATTTATAATGAAGTCAATGAAGTTCTGGTATTTCCAGTAGTAAATACTTATGTTGCCTTACTTTGAAATACTAAAAATTATTTGAAAAGAAATGATGTTTAGTGTTTCTGCTTTGCTGGTCCCCAAATTCACATCTAGTCTGTGTGTTGTGGGCTGGTTTCTTGGCCACATGCAAAGGATAGCATCACCTTAGTGACTGAACAAAATGATAGGTCTAGTCCCTAATATTATCTCGTCGTTTAATTAGTCTCACAGGGATGAATCAAACTAAACAAACTCACAAGATCTGTGATGTAAATGAAAAAGCAAATGCATTAATAAAGCGAGAAATGTTACAAGCAACCCTAAAATATTCGAATTTTTAGCACACCTTCTCCCTTTGCTCTAATTTAACCCACAGCAGGGAGATTCTTTTCCAGGGCTTAACATGTGTATGTCTGCATTTTTGCCTTTATCAGAGGACCTGATAAAACAGGCAAAGGATTAGAAATGTACACAAAGTGAACACAGAGCAGAGCATTTGTTCCTTCACCAAGCCTTCACATTCCAGGAGCTAAACCAAGCACTGGCATGCACTGGAAAAGGAAGGAGGTACATTATAAACCTTGTGTCTTAGAACCTAGCAGAGGAAAGAAACATTAAAATGACAATTATATAAATAGAATTCTACAAAATAAGGGAGGAATTGATTTAGTGGGTTTGGTCAGTGGGGAAGCTCTGAGAGAAGCACCTGATAACTAACATTTTACTGTATAGTCTTGATATATATTCCACACAGCTCTTACGCTGCTTTGGAGAAAAACATGTGCCTAAATGACCAGAAGTTTTGTATCCTCCAGATTCATTGTGGCAGCTGGTATTTAAAAACATGACGCTCAGTAGTCATGAAGAAAGCATGTTCTAGGATCAAACCATCTCATTGGAGATGCTGGCTGGCTGCAAGACCTTAGACTAGTGATACACCCTGTATTAGCATCAGTTTCTTCATCTTGTAAAACAGATACAAACTATTGTCAAGACGTACTGAGGCAGTCTGTGACTAGCAGTTAGCACAATGGCTAAGCAGCAAATATTCAATACCTGCTGTCCTTGCCGCTATTGTCACATTAGGTTTCTCCTCTGGAAATGCTTAATAGGGGGCGCCTGGGTGGCTCAGTTGGTTAAGCAACTGCCTTCAGCTCAGGTCATGATCCTGGAGACCCAGGATCGAGCCCCACATCGGGCTTTCTGCTCGGCGGGAAGCCTGCTTCTCCCACTCTCAGTCCCTCTGCTTGTGTTCCCTCTCTAGCTATGTTTCTCTCTGTCAAATAAATAAATAAAATCTTAAAAAAAAAAAAAAAAAAAAAAAGAAATGCTTAATAGACCTTGCCAGATTTTGCTCTTAGGAGGGTGTTCTGTTTGTAATGTTCATTGAGACTATTCCTGTTTGTTGACACATTCTTTCTTTAAATACATCAGTATCAGATGAAGTTACAGAGTTTGACTTGGTTCTGTATTTTTAGGTTGACCACTTCAGAAACCTGGTAGGTACATCATAATTTTTATAGGTTAATTGTCTTAGAGAGAGGTGGTGTTGTAGTAGAGATTACATGGATGGGTTCCAGACCCAGACTACCTGGGTCAAAAATCCCAGTGCTGGGCGCCTAAGTGGCTCAGTGAGTTAAAGCCTCTGCCTTCAGTTCAGGTCATGATCTCAGGGTCCTGGGATTGAGGCCCTCGTCAGGCTGTCTGCTCAGCAGGGAGCCTATTTCCTTCACCTTCTCTCTCTGCTAAATAAATCTCTCTGTCAAATAAGAGACTCTCTCTCTGTCAAATAATTAAATGGAATCTTAAAAAAAAAAAAAAATCCCAGCGCTAACATTTACTAGCTGAGTGACCTTGAAGAAATACTTAAACTTTCTGTGTCTCAATTTCATTATATATAAAACAAAAATAACAATAGTACCTGTCACTATTTTTATAAGGAATAAATATGTTATGCAGAGAACATAACTCCTTGTCTAGTACTTAAACACTGGTATGTATATTAGCCATTATAATGCTTTCATTAAATCTTCTCAACAACTCTGTGCATTCAGTATTAATATTTAAGGAGCTCTTAAAGTCTGTGGAGGCAGGAGCCTTTAGATATGACTCGTTTTTCTATTTCCAGTACTTAAAACAGCATCTATGCAACAAATACCATAAATATAAACATAAATAAAGATAAATATGTTAAATCAATGGATGGATGAATGAATGTTGAATGGATCTCAACATTATAGATAAGGAAATTGTAACTGAAAGTGGTTTGATAATTTGTCCAGTACACTCTGAGCACATAACAGCATTGACCTCTGTCTGTCTGACTATAAAACACATAGGCTTAACCTCACACGTTTGTAGTAGAAACATGCAGGGCCCAGCTCAGGGAGAAGAGAAGGCAGATGGTGGAAATTACCAGTTTGGAGAACTGATACGGTGTGGCCGAAGAATGAAAGGGAGTCTAAATATAAATAAAAATTTGTGGAAAATCCTATCCTAAGCACTTTCCAAATTGGACTTTTTTAGGATGGTGCTCTGGAATCTGCTTCCCTAATGAACAGCTGAGTAATTCTATGCTCTCAATGATTGGGAAGTCCTAAGTAGAACATATTCATAATGGGCTGAAATGGTGGACATTGAGGTTAAGAAGTGACAGGCAAGAGACGTTAGAATGAAGCTGGGAGTGGAAAAAAGAGAGTTTACAATTGGGAAATAAGTACTGGTTTCCAAAGAGATCATAAAGAATCTCTCCAGCAAGTGGGCCAGAATTATTATTATTGGAATAAACTCATTAAAGTACCCTATGATCTATGAAAAGTATACTTTGTTACTCGAACTATTTGTTGAAAGGGTTTTTTGCTTGATTTGGTAGGGATTTGAAGAAATAGGAACTTGAGATTTTAAAGAGGAGTTCTCATGACATTCATGTAAGCATTCTGGGCAATGTCAGGTTTAACTTGCCCACCACATTTCTATGTCCCGGGACTGAGGAAGGCAGTGCAGAGTCTGGTTCTATGGCTTTGGTGCCAGTTACAAATGTGATTGCCGCAACACAGCTCCAACACACTCACCTGTCCTAGAGATAAAAATAGCAGTGTCAAAACTCTAGCTTGCACCTCATGAAGTTCTAAGTGCAGGTCGCGTGTATGAAATTAGCATGGGGATATTTTAATACTTTTTTCTCAATTAACATTGATTATTAAAATAAATCCACCTTTAGCATCACCCTTCTTCATGGTACTATGTTAAAAATCACAAGTATAAGTTTAAAAATAAGATAGTTATTATTTCAAAAACATTTATTTCACACTTGTATGATTTTTCTAAATACTCAAAAACGTGTCTTGATGTTCCCAAGAAATGAGCATTAAATTTAGCAATAGTTGGCCTGCAGTCTTTCACACATGATCCTAATTTTCGTCCTTTTCTCCAGGCTAAAGAGGAAGTGCATTTACAATTAATCATTCAATGCATTTGTGCATGTTTAGATGAATATTTTGGATGCCATCCTTAATGTAAGACATAGAAACTAAATATTCTTTAAAACTACTTCTATGTCTATCAGTTACTAAATCTGTTTGCATATACACCTGTCTTTAGATACTGTTAAAGAATTTTCGAAGATAATTGTCATTTTCTTGCAATGGAATGCTTCCAAAATAGATTTAAAAATGGTTAATCAGGGGCACCTGGGTGGCTCAAGTCATTAAATGTCAGTCTTCAGCTCAGGTCATGATCCCAGGGTCCTTGGATTGAGCCCCGTGTCTGCCTCCTCATTCAGCAGGGAGTCTGCTTCTCCCTCTCCCTCTACCCCTCCCCCCCCAACTTATTCATGCGTGTGGTGTCTCTCTCTCTCTCTCTCTCTCTCTCACTGTACTGTCTCTCAAATAAATAAAATCTAAAATCTTTTAAAAATGCCTAATAAGCATATTTTATGTAATCTAGGTATATACTGACTCTCCTATTTAATGTCATATTGGTAAATAGTCAATTATCTTTTATTTTTCTTTCATTGGCTCTCTAATGTTTTGTACTGTCCATCTACTTTTTACCTTCTTCCAACTTTCCAGAGATCCTCTGATTACTTTACTTCCAATTCATTTAATGAAGCTGCTCTCTTAAAAGTTATTACCAAATCTAAAATTTTTCCCAGTCCTCATTTTTAAAATGAGTGCCTGTTCTAACAACTTTGCCCTCATTTTATTTCCAGAAAATGTTTAAGTACATTTTTTTAGTCTCCTTTTGTTATTTTAAATTTTATATTATACAACATACTTACAAAGATAGAAAATAATATAAGAGATTTCTCAAGGACTCAGTACTAAAAAGGATGTTAACATTTTGTCATATTGGCTTAAGACCTCACCTTCCTAGGGGCTCCAGGGTGGCTCAATTGTTAAGCATCTGCCTTCATCTCAGGTCATGATCCCGGAGTACCAGGATCAAGCCCCACATCGGGCTCCCTGCTAGGCAGGAAGCCTGCTTCTCCCTCTCTCACTCCCCCGGCTTGTATTCCCTCTCTCACTCTATTTAGCTCTGTCAAATAAATAAATAAAATCTTTAAAAAAAAAAAAGACTTCACCTTTCTAACAGAATAAGAAGAAAATGATTCACAAACAGCCAAGGCCTAACCAGAACCTTCGTCCACTCACTCCCTTCCCTCAGGAAGGTGCATATCATTCCCATGCATAGTTTTGTACATTTACTACATATGTGTATTCATAAACAATATACATTATAATTATGTCTTAATATTTGCATGAATCTTAACATATTCTGCATCTCTTTCTGCAACTTGTTTTTTTTACTAAAATAATGTATTTTTTAAATAATCCATATTTATGCACGTAAATCAAGTTTATTCATTTTATCTAAAAGTTTCATTATAGGAATACACATGATTATTCATTTCCCTATCAAGTAACATTCATTTTTTTCCTCCTTTTTGCAATGACAAGACAGTCCTACAATTATTATCTTTGTACATGTCTCCATGTGTAAGAATTTCTCCATGTGTTGAGAATTTTCTCAAGGGTAGATCTTGAACAGCAGAATTTCTAACTCAGAGGGTAGCCATATCTTCAGTTTAATTAGTTATTATTAAGTTGTTCCCCAAAGTAGATGCACCAATTTATGTTCCCACCAGTATATGACTGTTTCCTTTTCTCCATGTTTTCAACAACACCTGCCGTTACTACATGCAATGATGTTTTTTGTGTGATGGTGATGGTATAATACCTCCTTCTTTTGATTGGTGTTTTTCTTTTTTCTTTTTTTATTTTTTAAAGATTTTATTTATTTGACAGAGAGAAACATAGTGAGAGAGGGAATACAAGCAGAGGGAGTGAGAGAGGGAGAAGCAGGCCCCCTGACGAGCAGGCAGCCCAATGTGGGGCTCGATCCCAGGTCTCCGGGATCATGACCTGGTCTGAAGGCAGTCGCCCAACCAACTGAGCCACCCAGGCGCCCTGATTGGTGTTTTTCTTATTACAATGAGGCTGAGCATCTTTTCCTATATTTATTAGACATTGGTGTTTGTTTATGTCTTGTCTTCTGCACACTCAGTCTTTGCCCATCTTCTTTCTGTTGGGTTGTCTTTTTCTTATTAGTATAAAAGCACTTTAAATAATCACTAATCCTTTATTACTTACATAGAATAAAAAATATCTCTGATACTTTGTAAAAAACTTTAAAAAATCTTTGGAAAAAGCCTTTTGCTTGTTTCTATTTATCATGCAAAAGTTTTATTTCACATGTTATTTTTTAAATGTTTGGTATGTGTTGTAAAATAATGTGTGTTACTCTATTGGGGACAGAGTTAATAGTATCATTCATCCTGTGGATTTTGTTGCTCAAGCCCTCAGAAGTATTCTTTTTCCACCTGATTTGTCTATTAATTACTGATGGAGGTGTGTATAAATCTCCCTTACAATGATAACTTTCTTAATTTCTTCTTATACTTCTATCATCAGATATTTTAAGCATGTTCAATCTATGCTTAGAAATATTACATTTTTCTGGTGAATAAGACTTTTTATCATGATGTATTAACTATGTCTATATTATTGCTTTTTTACTTCCAAATCTATTTTGTCTCTTACTCTATATTTACATCAGTTTTGTTAGAATAGCTCTTCAGTTTTTTCCTGTCTCTGTGTAGTCCCAAAATTCTGATTAGACTTTCTCACTGTATGGGTCTTTTACAAGCTCTTTGATATTTTCCATTGCTTTCTCTGTGTTTCATAAGCGAATTGTTTTTCAGAAGAGTCTTGAAGTTTATTATTCTTATCTTGAATTCTAATTTCAATGATATTTCTTGTATCTAAAAACTGTATTTGGCTCTTTTACATTTTGTTACATGTTCTTATGTGTAGTCCTAATTTTTCCCACTTTTATTTCTTTATGCTCATACATACATTGCTTTAAAAATTTATATCCATTATCTTCAGTTCCTTCAGGGAATCTTTATGCTGTTTTGAATGTCTGCATTCATACTAGCTTCCTTCTTTAGAAATTTTTGATTTAAAGATGTAAGTGCATGTTCACCTTGTAACTTTACCTGCATGAATCCTTTGTTGGTTGGGATGAAAATGTATTCCTTTAGAGAGGATTTGCGTTTGCTTCTGCTAGAGAACACTTCCAACCCAGGGTTGCTTGAAAAACACAAGGAATGGTAGGTATTTGGGGGACCACATTATTGCTATGTATTCTGGCTTCCAATTCACATAGGGACACTTTCCAGTTGGTACTTTTTAGAGACTTCTTTTTCTCTCCTTCATTCAGACTTAAGGCCCAGAGGGGTAAGTGGGTAAGTCCCCTTACAGTCTTCCTTTGTAGGCAGGCTTTTATTTGTTTGTGTGCTTGTTTGTTTTATTTTTTTAATATATCACTTATTTCTTTGACAGAGAGAGAGTGAGAGCACAAGCAAGGGAAGGGGTAGAAGGAGAGGGAGAAGCAGGCTCCCTGCTGAGTGTGGAGCCCAATGTGGGATTGGATCCCAGGATCCTGAGATCATGATCTGAGCTGAGGCAGACACTTAGCTGACTGAGCCACCCAGGTGTCCCTACTTGTTTGATTTCTTTTTAGATCATACATACAGGGTTCTTCTTTCATGTGGAGGTCTTTGTCCCTCCTTCCTATCTTGACTGGGCCCTGGGGTGTGTCTCCTTTTCCTCATAAACAACTGAGTGCATGAATCTCCCACTTAATAGAATAAGAACAACTTGGAGAGAAAGACCTTGAGTTTAAGCTTAGACATAAGTGTTTGTAAAACAACCAAACAGAAATGGCAAGCAGGTACTTCAGGCAGAGTAAGCAGGGAGGAGGGAGGTGAGCATTAGATAGCATGTGAAGCCTTTACTGTGCTTGGTGCTGGTTACATGTGTGTAGAGCAAGAAGAGGAGATTTGCCTACACCCAGAGTCAAGCTGCCACAAATGTAGCTCGTACACCCCATGCAGAGTTTTAAACAATTTGAGCCTATATTTAAAAGTTAGGGCATTTCATATAAAAACGTGCTTCTTTTGAAAAAAATCAAGATTCTTCCATCAAGGGTTCCACATTCCAAGCAAGAGTGGAATGAGCCTATCCAGTTTGGTATGCCACATGTTTTCTCACCTGGCCCGCATCCAACATGTGTATCACGTGTCTGGACTCTTCATACACTAGAGTTCACTCCCTGACCTCAGCTAATAATGGCTCTATGCTGTGTGATTGTTGAAGAAGATATGGACCTTGGTGACCGGAATGGGGTGGGGGAAGAGCAAAACACAAAATATTACAGGGATATTGAGTGGCTTTCCCAAGACTGGAAGAAACATGTGTGCTTATATTTTCGATGGAGGTAGAAGTGTTAAGGAGTGGGGTTCCTGCCCATTTACACACAAAGCCCTTCCATGGAGGGCATGTTGCCCCATCTGCTATTGGCCCAGAGGGAACAGAGCACACAAACCCTTAAACAACAAACCTGGGCCACCCGAGGCCCAACAAAAACACATATCTTGAAGGGTGCCAGATAATGCCAGAAAAGGAGCGAGTTCTGCTCACAATGAGTGAGGAAAAATAGCATTGGATCCCCTCAGAACACACATTCACAAAAGAATGATTTTAGTAAATTTGTCGTTGGAGAGTTCTGAAGAAATAAACAAAACGACAAAAACCCAGCACTTCAGAGAGCTGCGCTAGGAGAAAGATCCAGTGAAAACCAGGTTTACGTGAGAGCACTAACGTGAAACAGCTGTGCAGAGGAGAGTCTGAGGCTAGAAGAGGTTTTGCTGATGATGAATTTGAGGTAAGCACAATGCAGTTATTCCACAAGATGGGAACAGGTGAAACATGGGCAGACAGACCTTTCATGGAGCCAAATGAGGCAGGCACAGGAAGACTTGGGTGTCTGAGTTCTCACTGCATCGCAGACAGGGATGGAAAGCTATGGAGTGTGCCTTAGTGGACTCATAGTAATGATGGGAGGGAGGGAAGGTTGACATGAAGTGTGGGTCCCCTCTGACCATTCAGTGGAATTGAGGGTGCCGGGACGGCAGACTGCTCCTTAGCATGGGATCCTATCAGAGGACAAGAAGCTGATGGAGCACCATTTAATTTCAGTGCTTGGGGCTTGCTTTAGACCCTCTTAGAAGGAGGACAGTTGTAATATGAGCAAGAGGGCAGAGATCATCAGAGCCACTAGATTAGGGAAAACTGAACTGAAATCAAAAGAAGTATTCATTGATACAATTCAAGAAATTTTCCTTAAGATGGATAAATCCTGCATCTCTGGATGGTTGTATAATACCGTCTAGCTGAATATTTCATACAAATATCAAGACATCCCATTATCTAATCTAAGGCTGTATGGGCTCCAAGGCAGCAGAGAGATTTTTTTTCTACCAAAGAGAAAAAATTCAGTCCGGCTTCAGCCTTGTCCAAAAGCAAATTTAAAGAGAGAAGAACAACTAGCAATTGCCACAGAGTTTTCAAGGTAAAGAGGTTGTAACCCAAGGATTGCATCTAGCCATGGTGTTACTATGAAGGCACCAGGCACTTATTCTTAAAACACAAGGAACTCAGGAAACAGAGCACTCATGATCCCCCTTGAAAACAGTATTCAACAATAAATTTGGGCTACTTAACCATCTATGAATAAAGAGTTCAGGAATGGAGGAGCTGGATTAGAAAGTTTGCTTCTGAGCATTGAAACCTCTTTAAATAGCACTAGAAAGGACATTGCTTTTTACATTTTGTCTTTGGAACTGATTTGAGAAGATTGATATTTATAATTTGAAATGTTTGTTATGAAAACCCCTTTCTATCCAGAGAACAAAGGATAGGACCTGATCAGCCTGAGATATTTTTTGATAAAAAGTACCAATTTAAAATAAAAAGTATAAATTTTGGAAACATCAGAGGAAAAAAAAAAAAACTTCTAAGTTTACTGGGATTTTTTTCCCCCCTTTTCCCTAAAAGAACACAAAATCAGCAACAGTGAAATTCTGGGAAGACCCTGGAACCAGATAAAACAATCTTATTAAATATTGAATCATGGTTAAAGAGCAGTTGCCCAGCAACCAACAATTTCATCATTTCCTTCAAATCCTCCACAGTGTTTTTTTTTTTTTTTTTTTTTTTTAACAATCTCATAAAAATAGGACAGTCTAAGTCATGGAAAGAGGTGGAAAATGAAGAAGGTTGAAGGAGGGGTAAAACTGAGGATTATTTGACTGCAGATTTGATCCAGATATTCAAAGGCTGTATCAGGTCGAGCCATTCATTCAGGCCACAAAACACATGAAATCCTCACATACCTCTGTCCTCCGCACACCAGGCAACTAGAGAAAAACAAATGATACGGGAGCTTTAAAGTCCACAGTTAAAGGAGAATTGTGAAACACAGGGGCAGGGAGGATTCTGAGGCTCCAACCTCCCCATTTGGCCAGTGAGCAAACACACCCAGGAAGGCAGAGTGGTGAATCTTTGAGCCCCAGATGAGTGGTGAGCCCCAGATACATAGGGGCTCAATGAAGCGGGCCGCTGGGTCACATCGTGGGTCATTGTCCTTTCTAACAACCATACTGTCTCATATTGAAGACAGGTGCTCTTGCAATGGCAACATGTGTCATTAAGCAGTTATCAACTACTGAGACCTAGCTATGATACCAATAACTCTGCTCTAAGAGATCAAACATTTTAATATTCTAGTAAAAGACAGCTTCCACTGGTTTTAGGGTATGTTTATTACCGAATCTTTGTAAATCATGATTTTTTTGATAACCATAGACACCCACTACTCTCATGTCAAGTTGGTAATGATTCTTCAGTTGTAAACACTGGCAATTAACATTTGGAGTGCACATGGCCCATCCTAAGTGTGAATACCTGTGTAGGAATCCAGGCATCTTTAAGGGGACCCAGAGTCCTATCAATTTCTGGCATTACCACGCCTGTCAAAATATTGTCCTACCAACAAGATCACTGGGTGTATAAAATACCACTGAATAACTACATGAGTTTGGGTTGCTATCACAAACTTCCATGGATTGAGTGGCTTAAACCAACAAACCTTTATTTCTCTGAAACCAGGAATTCCATGCTGGCATAGTTGGGTTCTTGGTGGAGGTCTCCTTCCAAGTGCTTGTCCTCATGAGGCTTTTCTTGTGGTGGATGGTGTCCGCAAGTGGGGGTCAAGTGGGCAGAAATGTATACTTTCTTTATTCACAGAAGGAATCGCTCTTTTTTGAATAGGTCAATTTAATCTTTCTGGAAGATCCCTCTGAGTTAAAGAGTGGGTTGGTAAACAGAGTAGGGAAAAGTACGTTCTAGGTGTAGGATATGGCTTGAGAGAAATCTTGAAGTTGGCAGAGGGTGGGATAAAATACAATTACTAGTGCCTGGAATTGTTCTAAGTGTTCTGTATAGATGATTTAATTTTAATTAAAGCCCCTACAAAATGGGTTATTTTACGACTGCTATGTTGCAGCAAAAGTTGAGGCTTAGAGAATTTGAACCGCATGCCGAAGGTGGATCCAGCAAGACACCGGGCCAGGACTCAAAGCCAGAATTCCTAATTCCAGGACCAGGCTCATAAATACTTTATTCTGTGACCTCTCTTAGAATATCACAATGAGTAAACGCCCTTCATAAACTTGACTTTTTAAAAGACTGGCTTCATATTTGTTTTACCTTTGCTTTTCAGCAGCATGCTGGATTTATCTCTCTTTTCATAAAATTTGTAATGAATATTTAACACACTTATAAAGCTAATAATTCAATTCACAATGATTTTCTGAAGACATTTTATAAGTTATTAGTTATTTAATAATCAACAGATTACTAGTTGAAGGGAACATGTATTTCTTTAAGCTTTCTTTTTAGTAAAAGTGGTCCATTTAGGACAAAATATAGAATAGAGACCAGCTTATCTGTACATATCAATTAATAAAATACTGCAATGAGGAAATTATTTATCTAATCAAGAATACAGAATTA
>PITA01009111.1:70000-79920 GCA_004023965.1 Spilogale gracilis | reverse complement strand
TCTCCTTCCATCCCTCCCTCCCTCCCTCACTCCATCATCCATCAGCCCCTCCCTCCTTCCCTTCCTCCCTTCTTCCATCATCCATCCTTCCTTCCCTCCCTCCAACCATCCATCCTTCCTTTCCCTCCAGCCATCCATTCCTCATTCCCACCACCCATTTATCTCTCCTTCCTTCCAGCCCTCCCTCCTAATGGTGATATCTGGAGGGAAATGATGCCTGCAGTTTTGAGGTTTTTTTCTCCATTCCGGTGTCCCTCGTTGATACATTTTGTGATTTTTGTTTGTTTTTTTCTACCTATTTTCATTTATCATGATAGGTGGTAATTATGTCCCAGGGGTTACGGTGAATTCTGTGTTAGAGAATATGAAACAGTTACTAGGGAACTTTTTTCTTGTCTACATAAATTGTAAAAAAAATAGCAAGGAATGTGTCTATCAACCCCATCAGTCAGTGTACACACACACACACACACACACACACACACACACATACACACACACATCAGGTGGAGAAAGAATGAATGTTTTTGTGAGAAGCAGATAAGGTAGGCACGCAAAGTACACTCACTTGGGAACAGTCTTTGGGACAGGCTGCATTCTCCAGAAAGCATAGTGTAGTTCCTGACCAAGATAAAAGAACAGTCAGAACACTCAAGACTTGAGGACATAACAAATAATATTTGTCTTGAAACTTAAGTATTAGTGCTAAGAAACTTCAGCGTTTGCCGTATCCTTTGAAGGATCCTTGTCAGGTGTGTCCACATCCTGGGTTGCAAAGGAATTAGAAAAAGATGAAGGGTAGGAAAGACTACTAGCTTTCCTCAGGGCAAGTTAATTATTAAAGTGATAATTCCTCAAACATTCTGTCATGAAGAGATAGCGTTGTCCAACACGGAAACAAGACGGATCATGTCTTTAAAGGAGATAGGAACTCTCAGCTTTTATTCAGGTGTTCCCCATCTGTCCTGCACAAGAAACATGGTTTTGACAGAAGTGCAGCTTCTAAGAACTGACTTTGTCATCAACTATAAAGAGGGCCACATAATCCAATTTAAAGACAAAAAAAAAAAAAGCATGTCCCGATTTTTGGGGTACCTTAATTTACTTTTGCTTATGCTTTAAAGATAATATATTGCTTTGAAAGAAGGCTTTGAAGAAATGAAAAAACAGAAATGAGCCGAATTTTTCATTTTTATGAAACCTATTATAGTTGGTTTATAAGACTCCATAGTACTTGACAGGAACACATCAGAGTAATTCCATTTAAAAACATTTGAACAGAAAGAGATTGCAGTATTAAGCAGCTTGGTAGAGAACATCCCACACTATTTTTGGCATGCTGGAAACTCGGTGCAATGTCTCTAAATGGGATCTTTGCTAGAGGGAACAAAATAAGGCACCACAGGTAAAATTGCCATATTGGGTATTGGGAATCATTTTGTTTTGTAAATGGTAACCATGTTTTCATGTCCTGAAATCCTCCTGAACAATTGGAAATCCAACACCTTCCGTTCTCTTTCAAAGGGGTGGTTTCCCTGCACCAACGGCCTACCGATAAGAAACTTCCAGATATTTCGTGCTATAATCATATTTTGCACAAGAATTTTGTCCCCATGCTATAATAACCTTATTATGCTTGAATAGCAAAAAGGTAGTTAAATGTACCTTCAAAGTTTTCTGCTTTCAGGTCCTTCATCCAACACATTGTCCCTTCTTGTGGGAAAGGACTGGCTCTGCACAAGTCATTTCTCCTTCCCTAGTAGGCTGCTCGCTGGGCAGAGCTGTTGGATCCAACACGAAAGTGTTAAAAAGCAGACAAGATGCCCCAAACAGAATCACTTGTGCAAACCCAAGCCCCACAGCACCCAACAAAGACTTTGTACCCAACCTAGGTACAGTCCGAGACTCGTGCAGGAATGGCACCTTAAACCACGCAATCTGAAATCACCTCATCAGCCAGAGTGAGGTCACCTGCCCGGGAGACCCCTACCATGCCTATAACAGTCTTTCATTCGCTATGCTTCCTCAGAGCTCCATCGTACCTGCTGCCTTCCCCATCCCCAACCTGAATGGAATCAGGATGGAGTTGGAAATGGCACTCATCCGTAGCCTGGATCTCTGCACAACTTTGTAAAATGGGGGACACCATCTTTCTCATATATCCTCAGATTACAGCACTGGACCTTTTTGGCTGAATAACACAGCCTGAGTTAATGTATGTCCCTGTTTCTTCATGCAAACTTTGTAATCGTTTCACTGCGGTGTTCAGAAATACAATTTTGAGGCACTCCTCGCTGGCTCATTGGAGAAACAGGCAACTCTTGATCTTAGCCATGTGAGTTCTAGCCCACCCACCTCAAGTGTAGCGATTACTGAAAAATAAAACCTTTAAAAAAATACAATTTTGAAAGCATTTTACTTCTACTATATTTTTGAATGGAAAAATACATTATTTTACTACTTTGCAAAAATTTTCCTCATGCGATGATACTTATTCAGAGCCGAAGGTGTCCCTCTGAAGGCTTATTGGACGCCAACCAAGGATCATTCGTGTCCACAGGCTCACTTGTACACATGTATGCAAAATCAGCCTTCAAGTTCTGTTTTTGTTTGTTTTTATTAGGAAGTTCAGTAAGCTCATAGTTCCTGGAAGATCATGAAACTGAAATCAAAGACCCCATTTCCTTTGCTAGCTGCGAAGACTTTGGGCCAATTAATAATTGTCTTCGATTCTTAGTTTTTACGTTCGGGAAAGGAGTGCGACCTAGAATAAAGCATTGTCGCAAACGGAAATAAATCTGAAACAGATGTTCTGTAAATACTCAGTGTATTCTACATCAGCCTGGCATCTTTAGGTCCTTCAGCAGAAGCGTGAACGCGCTTCTCTGGTTTTATCTCCAGGAAAGCAGTGCCAGCTAAATGATACCCTGTTCTCACGTCCGCAGTGAAGTTTCTGCATATATAAAGTAAAGAAGAAATAAGCAGTTGTACGGGAAAATTACTAGGCTCTAGATTTTATCAGAAACCAGCTAGCTACTTACTCTTCAGTATGAAAAATACACAGATGCGGTCACTAAATGTCTCATTTTAAATAACTATATGTATGGATTTCTATCTACTAGTTTTATTTTTGATTGTATGACTTTTTTTTTTTTTAAAGAATGGCTTTATTCCCAACATCAAGAAACTTGAAAATGCCTACTTTCATTGTACATTTTGGGTCAATGTTTTTGATCATGGATCAGCTCAAGAATAGCCCAAAGGCCCATACCCATTGAATTGTTGAATACACACTTCACATTGCACAAATTAGATCTGTATAAGTATTTGTTGATCAACGATGTGTCCATTTTACATAAATGGGTGATTTTAATTTACTGAACATCAAAAATAAAAATGAACAGGGATGCTGGATGGCTCCATTCTTAAGCAATCGACTCTTGATTTGGGCTCAGGTCACAATCTCAGGGTCGTGGATGGAGCCCAGGCTACGAGGTCAGCACCGAGTCTGCTTGAGATTCTTACCCTCTGTCCCTCCCCCCCCACATACTCTGTTTTCTCTGTCTCTTAAAGAAATAAATCTTTTTCTTAAAAAAAAAAAAACAAAAAAAAATGAGCAGTATTGTGCATGAAGTACCATATTCATGACATCCTAAAAAGAAAGTTGCTGTTGGAGACTAATTGCTTTGAGGTAGTGATCATACTTTCTTTGCCTCTGACTCTGAATATTTTATGGCAGTCTTCTTGTTTTCCCTGTAACTACTCAACCAACTGCCTGCTCTTTCTGTACCCTAGTGGAAGTATCAAAATTCTTGCTTTCAAAATATAATATTGGATCTTCCATTTGCCTTCATTTTATATTTTCCTTCATTTACTATTTGCTTGGCTTGTAGGCTCTTAGTGAACTAGGTATTGAAGCTCATTTCCTTAAGATATTTTTTTCTAAGTATAGGCAACTAGTAAACATCTCATTAGGTGTTTTATAAAATTGTGTGCCATAGCAAAACACATTATAGAATATATATTTTTTCAACTTTTTCTTTTTTTGGCAATTGTTTTATGGAATCCCAGATCTTGATGTTATGAAATTTATAATTCAACACGTTGAGCAGGGAATGTTGTTACTGGGGAGAAAGAGAATGTTGAATACTGCTTTGACCCTACATGGAGAATCTTGACCCTATATGGAGAATTTTGGACCCTCTATGGATCTTTGACCCTATATGGAGAATCTTGACCCTATATGGAGAATTTTGGACCCTCTATGGATCTTTGACCCTATATGGATAATCTTGGAAAAGGTGGCTGATGTGTGCCTGTATGTGTGTGTTTCTCATTTTTCTGTAAGTTTATGAAGAAGATGACTTTTATGTTGCATAAATGCACACTGGGAGCATACTCATTATTTTTATTTGTCAGTAAAAAGCTGATCCTTTTTACTGCCGGCAGACGTGATTAAAAACCACCTCAAAACCGTCCACATATCTATTTGCAGAAACCCATCTATAGGTTTTCTTCTCTCACATTCACAGTGTAGCAAATATAAAAGACAGATTCATTAGCAAGGGGATGAATGCCCAACTGCTTTCCTGGTGCGGAATGTTCCGGGCAAGCCTGGGCAAATGGATTAGTGCCAGCCTGAAAGATTAATACAGTTAGAAACAGGTGTAAACATGATTGCCACCCGCCACGGACATTTCCCTAAAAATAGTGCACTATTTCCACCTGCATGCTCAGACGTTGATTTATGTATCTATCAAACACGAGATAATCCCGTCTCCTCTCCCTCACACCTTCATTTCCTAACGTTCAAAATGCATCA
The DNA here is from genome assembly GCA_004023965.1 of Spilogale gracilis. Lineage (NCBI taxonomy): Eukaryota > Metazoa > Chordata > Mammalia > Carnivora > Mephitidae > Spilogale > Spilogale gracilis. The sequence goes on along the minus strand of PITA01009111.1, from coordinate 75,098 downwards.
GCCATGAAAAATACACAGAGCTCGGAACATTAATAAGGGCTTGGAACATGTTTCTTCCTGAAGGTTTTATATCTTCAGACATCCTCCCATCTGGGCCAGCATAGGTATGTGATAAACCCGGTTGAAAAGGGATATAACGGGCATGGAAGTGAGCTATTGGGAGTTTATATTCACTCTGTAACCAGAGGCCTAGCCTCAAATTCTATGACCTCAGAGATGCTTCCCAGTCCTTGAAAGCAAAGGTTTACTGCTTACTTATTCAGAGCAGTCAAAATTTTATATATATATATACATTTTATATAAATATAAAATTATATTTTGTTTTATATAAATATAAAATTATATTTTATTTTATATAAATATAAAATTATATATAAATATATATTATATATAATATATAAAATTAAAATATAAAATATAAAATCATATATAATCATATATATTTATATATTATTTATATTTATATATTATATATTCATATATGATTATATATTTATTTTATATTTTATGTTTTATATTTTAATTTTATATATTATATATGATTACACAATTATTTTAAAAATTTTTATAATTTAATTTTATAAATTTTATATTTTAATTTTATATATTATATATAATTATATATGCTTTTATATTTATATAAAATAAAATATAATTTTATATATATATTTGCATTAAGGAGAGTTAAAGCTTAAAATCCTTTCATAGAATTATAATCTTCAAAAAAAACACCCCTACTTATCAAGTGTATAAATTAGAGAGATAGGTGGAGGGCAATGCTGACCACAAAACCAAATATGGATAATGTTCCAATCAAGAGTCCATGTTTTGGATACTTGGCTCTGACGTATATTAGATCGATTGGTCACGGCTCAGTAAATTGGGCACCCTGAAAGCGTGCTTTTGCTGCGTGTTGGAAACATCATAGACCCATCACACGCTGTTAAGGACGCTGTGTTCCAGGCTCTGAGAACAAGGAAAGGAGCCTTAGGGATATCATGCTTAATTATCTTCAGCGTTGTCCACACTCTATGTACCCTGCAAATGTTGAGAAAGTCAGCACACAAATAATCCTACATTATAATGTCCGTGATCGGCCCGCTGGCCCACTGTCCCCCTGCCATTCCACATGAGAAAGGCAGATCGTCTTAAAAATAAATTTTGGGTCTCCATGTCAAAGAAGTGAAGGAAGAGTGGAGATGACTTTGAGGAATGGATTTCTTCTGTTTGAAGAGTCTCTTGGGGCACAAGAAAACATGAGATGATAATATCTCAAATACAATGAAAAATATTTGAGGTTAATCTATAAGCTTTATTGAAAATACTCCGATCTTTGTGTTTTGTATACTACATTGGTAATTTCCATAGTGATAGACACTTGTAATCTAAACGGGTAAGCATTATTCATTCCATTCATCTGACCTAAAAGAGCGTTATACAGACTAGCCATTTGTATAGAGAGACCTCAGTGACGTCATCAATGATTTGATTTTCATTGAATATCATTTCACATACTTTAGATGTTTGCATTTTATCCTCAAACTGTAATCATTTTCCATCCATCCTTTTATAGATCAACCTCACAGAATTTGTAAAGAAAGACATCACTCTTGAATTATTTCTCTGTAAAATAAGCTTAGTTACTAACATACAATACTTAATTTCAGCTTAAAAGATGCTCCTTAATATTTCACTTTGAATTACAAGGTCTCCCTCTCATTAAACTGACAGATTCGTTCCAGCAACAAATAGTGCTTTTTGTGAAGAACATACCGCAGAAGAATTCCGGCTCAAGACAGATGGAGTAGATGTGCATATTGCTGACCCTGTTTAGAATTCTTGTCCCTCAGTATATGCTGCGTAATTCAGTATGATGGCCACACACTTCTCCAAGATTTGCATTTTTGCATTGATTGAAAGTCTCATCAATTAAATTCACGGGGCCTCTGTAGTTCATTGTGTTAGAATCAGGTACTTTGGAGAACCACCATCCTCCCACTGGGGTGTTTTGGTTGACTGTGAAGGCAAAGAACACACAGTCTTGTTTTCATGATGTTTAGGAATTTTCACTTGACCTCAGGATCAAAGGAAAGAACAGAGAAAGTCTATGGCAAGTTAGTGCATGAAAACCACTAGATAAATGAGCCTTGCTCTTCCCTTGGCATGGTATTCTGTTCCCTGCATTCTTGCTCCCTTCACCCTTACTCCATCATTTACTTCTGTCCTTCTGCTCTATTTATGAATATTCCCATCTACGAGTATCTTCCACCTTACTCACAAGACCCACAGTCCTGGCAATGCTGTAGGATGGCAACAGCTACAAGGACCTTTTCCAACCTCCCCAAACTTATGGGACATCCCTGGGGCAGGTTTTCCTAGTCTCACTCTGATTCTGCAGACCTTCTCCCTAGGAATCACTTTGTATAACACGCTCTACAGTAGGATCTGCCATCTGCATCTCTGAGTCCGAAAAACCATCTGTAATTTAGAAGCACATCCAGTAGCCTACTTTCAGTATGGAGTGACCCGATTCCTTCGTTAGTTAACCCTCTTCCTTCTGAGGTTTCTCCTCAAAATGTTGGGGTAGCTCAAGGTCCCATCCAACTCCCTAAATAACACATTTCTCTAGCCCCATTCCTTACAGTGCCATGCATCCAACCACTTCTTATAACCGTCTCATCCTGCTGTCTTTAACCCAGAGCTTCTAGAAAATCCATGTGACTTTGCTAAAACGTTGGTCATGGTCATGTCTTCCTGGAGATCTCACTGCATCCCAGACCTGGAATGTCCATTTTCATTTTTTGTGGGCTTTCTTGAGTGATCTGAACACGTCATTGACCACACAACGTAGAGACCATCGTGCCATTGAACTGAGAGACTTTGCTTCTCAGAAATTAGAACATACTCAGTAGATCAAGTATCGAAAGGTTGAGTTGTGTATCTTCCGTAACATTCAGACTTCATGATCATCTATAGAACTGGAAAGCGTGTGTGTGTGTGTCTGTGTGTGTGTGTGTGTGTGTGTGTGTGTTCCCCATTTTTCCAGGATGTCCAGCCTTGATAACATGAACCCACTAAAAGTAAACATTGAAAATCAGTGCAAATGTGCTTAGCCTGGGACACAAATATTTAGTGGATCAATACATCAGTAAAAGAAAGTGTTCAAATTGCTTTACATTAAATAAAAATTGAGTCTTCTTCTTTTAATTACACTGGAATTCGAAAATATTTTAAGATGCAGTTCATTCTGTTTTTGCAAGTGTAAGACTTTTTTTCTGTTTATGAGAATAAACCATGAGATAAAAGAGGAATTCTCATTAAAACGTATAATACAAAACACTTGAATATTTCTCTGTTGAACTGATTCATGATTTATGCATAATTCCATTGGGTTTTATTTCACAGGCACTTTAATGTGAGCTAAGTAAACATCCTTTGTAGAAAGTTTGATCCTGAAATACGAGAGTCTACAACATATTTTTAAATAAATTCTGATTCAAACGAGAACATCACACAATTACATTGAATCACAAAGTCCTTTAGATTGATGTGGTTGCAGCAGGCTTTGTGAGGACCGTGTAGAACTTGTTACCATGCATTTGGGACCGGAAGAGGTTCCAGTTGTGTGCTGGGATGTGCTCCTGCTTCTGAGGACAGGGCTGCGGTCAAGGGCAAGTCAGGGTACAGAGATACGCTCTCGGCATCCCCACTTGCGCCTCTTTGGGGGGGGACCATTGTTATAGTGTGTCCCCTCCCTCTCCTGGTCACTTTGTAGGCATACACGCAAAACAGGTGAGGTCTTCCCCATTCTGGGTTCACTTAACCTATGACTGGCGGAATGTGGACGTTCCCCTCTTTTAACCTATAATAGCAGTACGAACGTTGAGTGCAAGATTTACCCACAGACAATAGGTTCAGCTTAGATGGAGACCATGAACATTCCAGCGTGTAGCCCAGATACTAACCCCGACAGAGTGTAATCCCCGTAGAGTGGGAGGAGCCTGGTTGAGCATCACTGAGACTCCCCAGGATTTCAGTGCTCTTAGGATGGGATGCTGGGTTGGGTGGCCGACAGCATGAGTTGCTTATCTTATCACACTTGGCCATGAATGTCCCCCACAAACGAGGCAGTGCCTCATGGCCTTAGCCTGGCATAAAGAAAATAGTTTACACCTGCTCTGGGTAGATTTCAGAACATCCAGGATCTTAGCGGAGGCCATTAAGTGTAACGTTTCAAAATTCACTGGGTGAGTGACTAAATAAATAACAAAATTAAGTTAACCAGGTCCGGTGGGTGGATAAATGAGTTAATTAATTACTTTTAAAACATTAAGTTAACTGCATCCTCTTCCTTGAGCTATTTGTAAAGGGCCAGAGTGACAGAATAATTCTCCCTTCCCCAAAAGTTGTGAAAGACCAGAGCTGTAGTGGAATTTCAGAAGAGAGCTACAGTTTCAGGGATCTCCTTGTAGTGTTCTTCAATAAAGATATTTTCCACATCAGCTCTTCTGAGCTGAAATCCTCCCCGCCCCTGCCCACCGTCTTCCCAAGTACATATTTTTTGGATGGTTTCTGAAAGATCAGACGAACTTGAGGCCCTGTTCTTTGTGACGACAGGCATGATTGAGACAGCACAGGCTGCAGAAAGTCAGTGGATGATGGAGAATGAGCAGAATTGGGGGCTCCAGGAAACAGGTGGTGGAAATTCAATCCAAACCAGGCTGCTCCCACACGGATATATAAAGTAATTCCTTAGAAATTCCAGGGGTGGAGAGAAAGAGCTAAGGAACAGCAAAACTGTTCTTTTTAAAAACAAAGTTGACTATATTAGTTGGAACCACAAGGCGTATTTTCCTCCCTTTCACGTGTGTGTGTGTGTGTGTGTGTGTATGTAGGCTATCAGTTATCAAGAGGTTTAATTATATTTTGGAAAAATCATGCCTTTGAATTGTTGAACCACATTTATAATCCATTCCAGTAAGACTGTGGATTCTTAGAAAAAGATTATTTCTGGGATTAGAGGGACAGTCATTCATCGTTGGGTCAAGTATCTCCTAGCTCCACCATTTTTTCCAACATTCCATCCATTTATTGCCCA
>PITA01009111.1:0-65000 GCA_004023965.1 Spilogale gracilis | reverse complement strand
TGAGTATTGTGAACAACATAATCTGACCGTGTAGATGTCTGAAAGTACAGATTATGAAACCTCACACACACACACACACACACACACACACACACGGTAACCTACATAACCCTGTGGATATTTAATCCTGCGGATAAACAGCTTTGCAATAGAACACATTTCCCCAACGGAAACTTGAAGAAGAAATGGTTGGAACTTAAAAAAAAAAAAAAAAGATATGGAATAAAGAATTACAAATATATGTAAAATCATCTAAAAACACAAGAGAAAATACTTCACAATTTATTTTATGAAGCTAGTATTATCTCAACATATATATGTGTATATATATATCAACATTTATATATATATATAAATATATAAAATGATAGAAAGAAACTACAGATGAATATCCCTATCCCTAGTCAATGTTGGTACAAAATCCTTGGCAAAATATTGGTAGGTAGAATGCAACATTGTATAAAAACACTCTTGTATCTTGGATACAAGAAATATCAGACTGGTGTTACACTCAGTAACCCATCAGTATGAGTCAACGTATTAACAGAATAAAAATGAAAATCTGTTTGCCATGAATTAATGGAACAGAGGAAGCCATTGACAAAATTCAAATATAAAGATTTTATTTTTTTTTATTTGACAGAGAGAAACACAGCCAGAGAGGGAACACAAGCAGGGGGAGTGAGAGAGGGAGAAGCAGGCTTCCCGCCGAGCAGGGAGCCCGATGTGGGACTCGATCCCGGGTCTCTGGGATCATGACCTAAGCCGAAGGCAGTTGCCCAACCAACTGAGCCACCCAGGTGCCCCCCAAATTCAAATATAAACACTAAAAATAAAACTTTTTTGCAAGAAACCCTAAAAGGTTGGTGGAAATGAAGAGATGTCAGTCCTCACTCCCCACCTTTTTTTCCCTCTCCCCTCTCTGACATATGCTCAAATCGCATTCAAGGAAAGCTAGCTGAAGGTAGATAGCATGAGCACAAGGGTTGTAAAAAGGAAATATATTGCATTTTGCTTAAGTTTGCAAAGAAAAGAGAAAAAGCACTGCATAGAACCAGAGTGAGATAATGCCAACACGAGGTGGCCATGGGACCATAAGTCTCTTCGATACTTGTAATCTGAGCAAAGGAAATCCAAGAGGAATATAGCCTCTCCGAATCCTCGGTGAACATTCAGTCAGCTCCCACTCTCAAATGCCAGCTGCTGAATGCGGGCTGTCCTGGGCAGAAAAAGTGTTGTTTCCCCTAAATGCACAATTCCTGGCTGGGCACAGGGCTGGTCAAAATGAGAACTGCCCATCCCGCCTTCCTTGCTGGCAGCTGAGGTCATGTGAGTAATTCTTGCATTGGGCAGTAACACCTCAGTCCCTGGTGTGGATGGCGGCAGATGTTCCCTAAAAGATCCCTCCCTACCTCCCCCATGGTGCGTGGAGCTGTCCATCTGTGTGGCTAAAGCTTGGTCCTGGTCATCTGCACATGGCCCTCTGTTCCTTTTTTGTGCATGCATCCCTTTTTCCCCTAGTGCAGGGGTTCCCAGACAGCAGCCGGAGAGACAAAACCAGGCTGCGAGCCAAGAACCGTGGGCACATTTCAAAATGTGAAATTAAACACACACGCACTTTGCCCTTTAGAGAAAGTGGTCCTCCAAATTCAGAACATTACAAACTACCTACAGTGTAGGTATTTTTGCTGTCTGGCTCTTTAAAGAAAAAGTTTGCCAGTTCATTCCCTACTGGGTAGCCAATATTTATGGCAAGTAAGATAGCTTATGCTTTTCTCTGTACATTTTTTTCTTGCAAAGCCTAGAAATGTGCATAATCACCTAAAGCACTCCATAAAATAAAATCGTCACGTCACCACTTTGCTTAAATGCCTCCTTTGGCAACTTTACTTCTGCTTGAATATGCTTCCCTGAAAAGAGTTGATCCCGCACTTCTAATTCTCTACCGAAAACAGTCAGACCAATGCCCCGAAACCACCAGCCCAGCCCTGTCTCTCCTCCTGTTGGAGACACTCGATCTGTGACAGTGTGATAGATACCGGAAACATTAGCATGCCAAGAGGAGGTCACAGATCATACTGATGTCTGCACAATGAAAGCTTTGCTTTGTTTGCTGGAAGCAGTATTAAAAGTAAATGAAAGGGGGGGCGCCTGGCTGGCTCAGTCCGCCGACTCTGCCTTCATCTCAGGACGTGGTCCCAGGGTCCTGGCATTGAGCTCCAATCCGCGGGGGGCCACCTTCTCCTCCTTGCTCTACTGCTCCCCCTGCTTGTGCTCTCTCTCTGTCAAATAAGTAAGTTAAATCTTTTTTTTTTTTTTTTAGATTTTATTTATTTATTCATGAGAGACAGAGAGAGAGAGAAAGAGAGCAGAGGCAAAGGGAGAAGCAGGTTTCCTGCTGAGCAGCGAGCCTGATGGGCGACTCAAACCCAGGACCCCGGTATCATGACCTGAGCCGTGGGCAGATGCTTAACCCTTTGAGCCACCCAGGTGCCCAATAAGTAAAATCTCCAAAAAAAAAAAAGTAAATGAAAGATGCAGCAGAGGGAACACAGGGGATGGTATTATAATACTGTTTCGTGGGGACAGATGGTTTGTAGGTGCACAGCCTACTGTATAGACTGACATTAGGTAACACTGTGTGAACTAAACAATTGAAAAATAAAATATAACTCCAGTTTTCATGCAATTTTCAGTAGGTTTCATCTACATTCACCCTCTGAATTCAAGATTCGCCTTTGCCAACCTAGAATATTACAGATGTTTTCTCAAGAGTTGACCCATTTAACTGGGCTCCCCGTACCCCCAAGAAAGCGTGCTTGCCATAGGACGAGAGACCGTGACAGTCAGCTGATCTCTGCTTGATAAAGAAGTGAGTTATCAAACACACACTATAAAATGCCTCAGGCTAGCCTTCCCGTATGGGAAAAATAAATACAGTGACTTGAAATTCTCATGACTCAAGCATCTCAATTCTCAAGCAGCACGTTTGGTTCAAGAAAGAACATTATTTGCCTACTTACGTTTCTGGACAGCTGTCCCCAAGGCCGGAGAAAGAGCTGTAATGGATCAGTGTAGAATCTAGTCTGACTTTACGGTAGCGCATTTTCCTCTGGGAGGTGGCTTTGGCACGCTGGACGAATCGGGCAATCTTAGTGTCGATTCTGGAGAAAAACATCAACACGGGAACTTTTGCTGGAATTCCTTTCATAATTATAGCACATCACATTTTGGCTTTTAATCACTCTGTTAGTCAGGATTCTACACAGAAATAATACACACAAACACAGAGACATATATACGGAGAGAAAAAGAGAGATGAAGAAAGATTGTTTTGAAGGAACCAGGCTCATAGGACTGTGGAGATGGGCACACATGCCCTCTGCACGGTAGACCAACAGGCTGGAAAGCTAGGGGAGTATAAATGCTGTAGCTTGAATCAGAAATCTATCTGAGGGCAGAATTTCCTCTCCTTCAGGTGACCTCTGGGGTTTTTTCCTCTTACAACCATCAACTGATTACATGTGCCCCACCATGTCCTTGGAGGACTCTGTATTCAAAGACTACTGATTGAAACCGTAATCTCATCTTAAAAAACATACCTTTCAGCAGAATCTAAACTAGTGTTTGACTATCTGAGACTGGGGAACACATCAAAATTGACCATCAGAACCATTAAACACAAATTTGCTAAAATTAATTTATGACTAATTAAAGGCAATTAGTTTAAAATTAGTTTAACAGTAATTAAATTAACTAGTTTAAAAATCTGTGGTTCTGTGTTTGACTCGTATCCTCTTTTGCAAAATAGAGACCTTCTGTATCATCATCTATTATCATTCTACTGACATCTTCACACTTTTTTCTCCCTTGCGTCCAAAAAGTCTCTGTTATTAGGTAGGGACATAATCAAATGAGAAGACTCAGAATATGAGAATCAGAAAATCCACTTGTCTGGCCTCATTATTTAGTCAACTTTATAGACACTATTATCACCAAATATTAAAACTAAAACCACATCAATATGACGTCCAAAACGTAAGGTGCATGGAGAACAAGGAATGTTTTTGATTCAGGCTACAGCTTCCTTTAATTTTATTACATATTTAGAGAACTTGCAGGCAAAAATTCATTCAAAACTTGCATAGTTTGGCATCTACTTTCCCATTTACATTAACATGGATTTGCTCTATTTTTTTTTCTGCACACATATCATCATAATAAACGCAGAGAAATAAATAAATCCATAAATATAAATTTAATAAACATCATTTACGCTTCTGCTCTCGAGTCACTATAAGATAGATGAGTGGATTGAACCCACTTTGATCACTGAGTACCTTGAGCCTCTGGGCATAGCACAGCATGTTCTAGTGCATTCTTTTATAAACATGTTTTTTCCAGCTTGTCTCCGACGTTTGCTTTCAGAAGAGACTCGACTCTATGGCTTGTCTCAAGCAGTGGCTTGATCCCTGGGCTTGACTTTCCAAGGAGATCCTGGGAATCAGGAAGCTTCCGTCATTTTCGGTTCTCGTGCTTAGATCTTTAAGTCTTGCTTGAGAGGAATGCAAACATTTATCACGGGAGGATTATTGTTATTTGGACTTTTACAGAGATAAATCACACAGTTTTGGAAGCATCTGCCTTCCTGTTTTGCATTAGATTTCCTAATCTTGTTTACTCTTAATTTTGTATTTGGGGTTAGGGAATTACTACCAACATTTTTGTAATCCTAAATTCATTATGGAGTGCTTTAGGTTCAATACTATTCTATAATGATTCCATTTGCTAGCAAATATTTGCAAATCACATTACGAGTATAGGCGTCTTTTCCTCTTTTGCATGTATCCATTTGAAGCTACAGATTTAAATCATTATCATGGTACAATACATTCACCTTTTTTTTTAGATCTTGAACTCCCTTTGTTTTATTAAAAATTTACCATGGCTGGAAATTCTATGTGCATGGTGGAAATTAAAACCAAAGTATTTGGCCATAATCTTGGAGTACATTATTTAAAGAATTCAGTGGGGGATACTTGTCATAGGATTAAGATCACAAAATAGTGCTGGCTTTTTGGACCAAACATTTATTTTTTTCGAGTGCCTTAGTTTTCCTAAGACTGCAGTAACCAAGTATGACAAAATTGGATCGCTGGAAACACTGGAAATGGGTCCCATCCCAGCTCTGGAGGACAGAATTCTGAAGTCCAAGGGTGGGCAGGGTTGTGCCTTTCTGAGACTCTAGGTAGAATCTTTTCTCGCGTCTTCTAGCTCCTGGTGGCTGCTGGGAATCATCCCCTGGTTTTCAGCCCCTTGGCTCTAGTCTCTGCCTTGCCATCATATGGCATTGTCTCGGGGCATGCATCCATGTTTCACTTCCCTCTTTTGATAAATATTCCCTGAAAGCCCACCCTAATGTGACCTCGTATAAACATCATCACATCTACAAAGACCCTATTTCCAGATAATGTCATATTCTCAGCTTGGACAGGGATGGGGGTGAGGACTTCAACATATCTTTTTGGAAGATAACAGTCGAAGCCATAAGCTTCAGACGCTAACTTTGGTGGTCTGCCAGATTAATGATGGATCACAGAGGAACATCCTCCAAGAGCCAAGTCTCCATGACCTCGATGAGTAGCTATTTCAGGGAAACACACTGTTGCTAAATACAGTACTTTTTAGTGATTGAGCCAGACTCTTGCACTTAGACCCTTAAGTTCAACAAGTCTCCATGACCTCGATGATAGCTATTTTGGGAAAATACCCTTTTGCTAAATACAGTACTCCTAGTGATTGAGCCAGACTCTTGCACTTAGACCCGTAAATTCAACTCCATGCTAATGTTTTTGAAGCAAAACTTAATAATAGGCAAGCATGAGGTTAGCCTGCATTGGAAACATTGGAATTCCCTGATTTGCTTTACATATCCCTTGAACAAATTCAAGAGATCCCCCAAAATCAAAACTACTTCCGTAGATGAACTTGGTCCCAACATTTCTTCTAAAAATACCATTTTAAGAAGAACGTCGTGTTGGCTGATTCTGCAAAGTAACCAAGTATGACAAAATTGGATTTCTACAAAGCATCCACTTGAGGACATTTCTCAATGGACGACTTGAAAACTCTACTTTTATCTCTCTTCCTGGCTGTCTCTTTTTGTCTCTCTCTCTTTGCAGCAGCCTCCAAAATGACCAAGTATAATGCCATCTGTGGGATCAGGGTTCTCAACAGCAGTCCTACTGATCTTTTGGACAGAAGAGTTCTTTGTTCGGGGGCAAGTCTTGAGTATCGTAGGCTGATGGTTTACACCAACGTCTTTCATTTCTTCCCACCTCCTTCCACATACGAATAGCACCCTCCCCCTGAGCTGTGGCCACTAAAATGGCCCAGTCTCCCCTTCTTGAGAGCCACTGTGACAGGTGCCACAGCCCATCATTTCTTCGAGACAGCAGGGCTGTGGGCCGTTAGGAAGGACTCAGAAATACCCAAGTGACCAGAGTTGCACATTCTCACGATAGCCCTATTGTGTGTCACGTACTTCGTTAAACGCTTCCAAATACATTATTTAATTTTAGTTCCTTCAGAGTAGCCATGGGTTGCATGCCCCCACTGGGAGATGAGCAAACAGGCGGGGAGAGGAAGCCAGACCCACATTCTGATTTTCAGGGTTGATCCATTTCTTTCTAGGCTCAGTTTCAAAATTCCCACTCACTGGTTCTGAGCGGGGTCGGAGCCCATGTCATTGGCTTTGGGCACCGCTCGTCAGCTCGCCAAGAGCTCTCAATGAAGAGCTGGTAGCCGTGATATTTTGGTAGTTTGTGTGGGAAAAACAAAGGAGGCAGGCAGTGAACTTAGATCTTTGGGTATCCGGCTCTGTCCTTGTAGATGAGACCATTGGAGAGATGCATCCGTGTTTCAGGCCATTAAGGTATTTTATGAACAATGGGTGTGACCATTGGGTGTCACATGGGTGGATGGATGGTGGCCCGGATGGCTATTTGCTGGCTACACCTACTTCATGCAGATGGCAAAGTTACGTCCTCCACAAGCACCCATTCGAGGGCTCTGAGGTGTGAGCTTCTCCCCTGGGTCAGAGGGAGCACCTCCCTGTTACTCTGTGTTGGTTCCTTCAGGGGAGTCCGATGACGACCTGAAGGCACCATGATGGGGAACATCTGAAGGACACAGTGCAGAGGAGCAAAACCGAGACTGACATGCTCATGCAACCATCGCCGTGAGGTTCTCCGGTCCTTGACAGAGAGGACACGCTCCTCCCCAGAACTGTTCCCTGGCTGGGACTCCAAGCCCCGTACCTCACACTTACTGACATGATCAGCACGTTCGCAGCTGTCCTTCTGCTCACGTTAAGGGGTAGGACTGGTGTTGTTGCCTCTGACTACGGCATGCAGGATGGGGAAGCAGCTCTCTCTCGCCCGAACCAGCCCTACAAAGGAGGCCTGTGCTGCTTTTCACATTTTCCTCCAAGTGGGCGGTAGTTCTCTTGCAGAGCACTCCACATGGAGGATTCTCCCCTTCTGCACCTGTCCCACCCCCCAGGTAGCCTCTAGCCCAAGTTGTATCACTTAATATGTTCCTTTACCTGTTTGTACATGTTACAAAGCTGGAAAGTTACCAGATATGCTTGTTTTTAATAAGCGGATTCTCTGATTGTGTGAAAGTTCACCCAACTCGTTTTGTGCAGCTGGATATTACTTTAATGCATTTGGAATTCCAGTATATGAGTTTACCTGGAATTTTTTCTTTTCTAAAATGGACTGGAAATATTATTTCCAGTGTCTTGGTTCTGTCTGGGATGGGGCTCTTTGAACAAATGCTGCTAAGCACATTTTCCAGGGTGTTTTCTGGAATGCTGGTGTGTATTTCTCGGGGGTAAAGAGGCATGCAAGTAGTGGCATTACCACCATGTAACAAAAGGTTTTATACACTGGCTGCCCCATATTATATATCCCACTGGTTGTATAGCAGAATTTCAGTTTTATCTACAGCTTTGTTAACAATCGGTATTTCCTTGCACTGTGGTAAGGGTAGAGTAGTATCCTATTGAGTTTTAATACCATTATCTTAATGACAAGTGATGCTTAGAGCCTTTTCATCTTTCTTTTGGCATTTGAGAGGTACACTTAAGTTGGGGTGTCCCTGTGCCCATGAAGTTTTAAAAGGAGTAATAGCTGAGTGAAGGTGTATATAGATAGGGATTGGTTAGTGGATGGATGGATGGAGGGAGGGAGGGAGGGATGGATGGATGGATGGTTGGATGGATGTCAGATGGATAGATAGATATGATGGATGGAAAGGTGAATAGATGGATGGTTGAATGGATGAATAGATAAGGATGGGTGGATACATGGATAGATACATGTAGGGATGGATGAATGAATGGATGGATAGATAGATATGATGGATGGATGGATAGATGGATGTATATATAATATGGATGGATGATAGATATGATGGATAGATATGATGGATGGATTGATAGATATGGATGGATGGAAGGAAGGATACGTGGATGGATGGTTAGATGAATGGATGGAAGATATATAATATGGATGGATGATGGATAGACAGATATGGTTGGGTAGATGATGGATGGATAGATAGATGATAGATAGATAGATAGATAGATAGATAGATAGATAGATATAGGGATGGATGGATAGATGGATGGATAGATATGGATGGATGAATGGATAGATAGACAATATGGATGGATGGTGGATGTGTAGGTAGATAATATGGATAGATGAATGGATGGACAGGTAGGTAGATATGTGGATGTGTATGCATGGATAGCTGGATGGATTGGTAGATAGTAGATAGAATCTTTTGTTGGATTTGTTTATTAAACTTAAATTTTCCCACTTGGTCTGTTGCCCTGTCAGTCTTGCGACGGTACCACTGATAACAAAAGAGCTGAATTTTATTTTGGTGCAATTTATCAACACATCCCTGCGTCGTTAGCACGTTTATGTCCTATTTAAGAAATCTGGTTCAATCCATGTCATGAAAATAGTTCCTCCTTTTTCCTAATGGCATTGTTTTATTTTATGCATTTTCATATACCATATATCTAGAATGAATTGTAGAAATGACGTTAAATCAGAGTAAAGGTGCACGTTCCCTACCCTGTATTGTACAGACGATATTCCTCTCTGCACTTGGCTGTCCAGCTTCTCATAGCTCAGGTGGCCGCATGTGTAGGATCTCTGGCAGGGCTCTCTCCATCCTGTTTCCTCGGTCCGTTACTTTGCATCTGTTGAAATAAAACCCCATCAAATTGTAGTAATTTAGCGATACCTGGTGATGTGTATCTTCTAGGGCTGTCCTTAAGGTTCACGATCCTTTAGGTCCTTTATATTTTCCGTAGGAGCTGTACAATCATTTTGTCAATATGTTTTGGATAAATGGGTGAGATTTCTTACAGCAATTGGGCTAAGTCTGTAACTTAGGGGAAAAACCCCATCCTGATTCATGAATAGACATATTCCTCCATTAAGTAGGATTTTCATTTCCTTCTAATATGGCTTGGCAGTTTGGAGTGTCAATAGCTAGTATATCTCATTAGATTTATTTTTAAATATTTGAATTTTGATGTTTTAACCATTGCATTATTAAGTTTATTTTCCTTTCCTCTTCTGGCATACAGAAGTAGATGTTTTCATTTTGCTTTATAACCGGACACTTTGCTAAATGAACTTGCTATTTCTGATGGCATATCTATAGATCCTTTCCAATTTTCTATATAGATGATGAATGACTTTTATAAATAATATATCTCATCTAAAATAATATATGTGCATATATTCTGTGTTCTGCATATATATATATATGCATTCGATGTTTGCTTTAAAAACATCAAATTATAAAAATAAATCTCCAGTACAGCAATAAATGGAAATGGTAAAATTATGATAACAAATATCCTTATCTCATTTCAGGTATTTGTGGAAAAGCTTCAGTAATAAATTATGAAGAATAATTTTAGCTACATAGATATTGGAAATAACCTTTGTCTGATGAGAAACATTTTTCAAAAGCCCAGTTAATTAAACATTTCATTAAAAATCACTAATGGATATTATCTAGTACTTTCTGTGAGTCTCCTAAAAATATCACATAATCTTTGTTTCTGTTTTACTGTGTCAAGAATTTTAAATCGTTATGTTCACCGTGCATTTGTAGAACAAACCCTCCTTAAACGTATACTCCTTGCTGATACCTTATCTGTAATATTTGTCTCTGTGTGCATAAGGGAAACCATTTAATGTCATTTTGAAATTTGGTATTAGGAGAATGTGGTCCTCATAAATAAGTGGGAATGTTTTTTTCTCTCTCCATCTTGTGTGCAAGAGTGCCTTAATATTGAGTTGTGTTTTCACAAAATACTTCCAAGAATTTACCATTGTATTTACCATTGTTTGAATTTCTCTTGTCAAAGTTCTTAAAATAGTGAATCACTTAAACGTTAGTAGGGATTATTGAGTTTCTATCCTTCAATTGTCCATTTTTGTCATTTGTAAAATGAATCGGCCAATGTCACCGAAATTTCACATTAAATGAGAATAACGTAGTATATGGTGTTACTTTGATAGACCTTAAAAATTTAGTTTTGCTCTGTTTCTTTTTGATTTTAATTCCACTGTAATGAATACTCTGTTTTAGATTAATTTCAGGGTCTTGTAATGTACCCTTAATGTTAGCAGTCTAGGTAATGATGTCCTCTTTGGTTTTGGTGATGGTGTCTCCTGCCCTATCTTTGGTACCGTTTCATGAAACATTTATGAATAATATGACTTTTTGCAAAGAAATAACTCTTGGCACCATTGATCCCACCTATTTTTTTCTAACCATTTTAGTTTTACCTGATTAATGTCTCTGAACTATAACACATAATCTTTGTGTTGTTTGAGAAAACTCAAAAAAACCTTTCTCTTCTTCTGGCCTATGTACCAGTTTCATTTCCACTCCATCACCCCTGCTTTCACAGACTCTGTTGTCTTTACTAGGCGATCCACATTTTCTCCCAATTTACGTCATGATTTCTTCTCCGACGGATACCTTCTTTGGAAACACGTTGCTTCATTTTAAAATCATTGGGAACGTTGTGTTTATTTTTTTGCCATGGATATCCAACCTAATTTTGCTGAGACCAGAGAGAATGTCTGCCATAAAATTCCATCCTTTAAAATTTATGCAGGCTTGATTTGAATTCCAGCTGATTCACAAAATCAGGCCAGCGTTCAGGTGGATAGAAGGGGAAATGGCATGGTGCATGTTTGTTTCCATCAATCTGAGCACTTGTATTAATGCATCGTCCAAATCATCTGTATCCTTACTGTTTTTCTCCTGAATCTGCATTAGTTTCTGTGATTTGTGCTACAGAATTACAGACTTTGACTTTCGATATCTTTTATGTTTTCCTTTCTTTCTGTCCATTTGTATTTTTTGGAGCTCCATCATGGCTGTGCCTATGAATTTGAGATGGTTACCTCTCTACTGCATGGATGCTTTTTCCTTAGAAAATCTCCTTCTTCACAATTCTGGCTTCATCTGTATGGAGGCTGACATTTGCAGTAATTATACCAACCTGCCTTGCTGGATTTTTGCCTTGGTTAACATTTTTTTTTTAACCTAAAATGTTGTGTTACCCTTGTATTTAAGACATTGCTGCAGTAAGCAGCATATAATTGGATTGTTTTTTAATGTAGTCTGAAAATAGTTTTCTTTTAATAGCAATTGTAATATTCAGGCGATTAACATCTAGTGTAACTAATACATTTAGAACAAACATACTATACTTCTGTTTTTTTTCCAGTTTATTCTATTTTTTCAAGTTCTTTCTTCTAGCCATCATTTTTTTTTTTAATTTTTCCAGTGTTCCAAGATTCATTCCCCATTCCCCACACCCAGTGCTCCACGCTTTAGGTGTCCCCAGTACCCACCACCAGGCTCTCCCATCCCTCCACCCCCTCCCTCCAAGTCCCTCAGTTTGTTTCTGTGACCAAAGTCTCTGTTGTTTCGTTTCTCTCCCTGGATTACCCTACTTCCCATTTCCTTTCCTTCTCCCACTGTCCTCCAGGTTACCCCTCATGCACCGCAAGTAAGTGAAACCATGTGATACTTGACTTTCTCTTCCTGGCTTATTTCACTCAGCATAATCTCTTCCAGTCCAGTCCATGTTGCTACAAAGGTTGGGTATTCATCCTTTCTGATGGAGACATAGTATTCCATTGTATGTATGGACCACATCTTCTTTATCCATTCATCTGTTGAAGGACACCTGGGCTCTTTCCACAGTTTGGCAATGGTGGCCATTGCTGCGATGAACATTGGGGTGCATATGGCCCTTCTTTTCACTACGTCTGTATCTTTGGGGTAAATGCCCAGCAGTGCAATTGCAGGGTCATAGGGTAGCTCTATCTTTAATTTTTTAAGGAATCTCCACAGTTTCCCAAAGCGGCTGCACCAGCTTGCATACCCACCAACAGTGTAAGAGGGTTCCCCTTTCTCCGCAGCCTCTCCAACACTTGTTGTTTTGTGTCTTGTTAATTTTGGCCATTCTGACTGGTGTAAGGTGGTATCTCAGTGTGGTTTTGATTTGAATTTCCCTGGTAGGTTATACTGCTGTTTTTTATTCCTGTTCTGTGTTCCTTTTTCTCCCATGCCATACCTTCTACCACTAATTGTCATCTTTCTCAAAGTGAATATTCCTATTTTTCTAGCTGTCCATTAACTTGTAGAGGATCTTACTGTTCTTTAATTCAATATTTTCAGGTAGGGATGCCTGGACAGATCAGTTAAGCGTCCGACTCTGGATTTCAGCTCAGGTCATGATCTCAGAGTTACGAGATCAAACCCCATGTTGGGCTCTGCAATGGGCACAGAGTCTGCTTGAGGTTCTCTTTGACCCTCTTCCTCTGCGCCTCTTCCCCTTCAGGAAAAAAAAAAAGATATGTCTGAGGTTAAAATTTGCTTTCTTTACTTGCTGAGGCCAATACAAATGAGCAATCCCTCCTTTTTCTAACCTTGCAAAATCACTTGAACTTAATTCACCCCAATCTGTTCTGTCATTGTACATTTTTTTCTAAATGGAGATTTGATTTGCTTGCCGTGAAATTCACTTTTTTACAATAATGTGCACGTCAGTAGCATTTAGTGTATTCATAAAGTGTAAACACAGCAGCACGATGCCATTCTGGGTCATTGGCATCACCTCAAGAAGATGTTCCATACTTGTTTAGCCTTTCACTGCTCATGTACCCTCCTCCCAACCCCTGGCAGAGACAGGAGGCTCCTTTCTGTCCTTATGGATGTCCTCCTTCTGGACGTTTCTTACACAGTATCTTACAATACATGGCTTTTGTGCCTTTCTTCTTCTCTCACTGTGATGTTTCCACACTCATCCACACCATCGCATGTAGTCCTACTTCATTCTTGTCGGTGCTGAATGACATTCGGTGGAAGGAATAGCTCACCTTCTCTTCATCCACTCATCTGCTCACTCATCAATCATTTCCTTTTTTTCTGCGACGAATAATCCTGCTTCAATCATGCATGCACAAGGTTTTGAGTGGATACTTTCATTTCCTTGGAATAGACTTGCTCATTCAAGGGGTAATTGGCTGTAATGCTGATTCTGAGCTCTTGTAGTCTTAAATGAGCAGTGGGTGAAGTAAAGATGTTGAGAATACTTGGGAATCCTGAACCCATATTTAAAAAATGGATTATTTTCTAGGGGCACTTACCTGGCTGGCTCAGTTAGTAGAGCACATGACTCTTGATCTCAGGGTTGTGAGTTTTGAGCCCCATGTAAAGTGTAGAGATTACTTAAAATAAGATTTCTTTTTTTCTTATTGTGTTATGTTAGTCATCATTCATCATTAGTTTTTGATGTAGTGTTCCAATATTCACCGTTTACGCATAACACCCAGTGTTCCATGTGATACATGGAGAGATAAAATCTTTAAAACAAAATAAAGAGAAAAAAATGGGTCACTTTACAGATGATCATTTAATATTTTCAAGAAATATTTACTTTTTTTTTTTTAAGATTTTATTTACGTATTTCATAGAGAGAAACACAGCCAGAGAGGGAACACAAGCAGGGGGGCGAGAGAGGGAGAAGCAGGCTTCCCGCTGAGCAGGGAGCCCGATGTGGGACTCGATCCCTGGTCTCTGGGATCATAACCTGAGCCCAAGACAGTCGCTTAACCAACTGAGCCACCCAGGTGCCCCTAGAAATATTTACCTTTTTAAAAAAGATTTTATTTATTTATTTGACAGAGAGAGATCACAGGTAGGCAGAGAGGCAGGCAGAGAGAGGGGAGGAAGCAGGCTCCCTGCTGAGCAGAGAGCCCGATGTGGGCCTCGATTCCAGGACCCTGAGATCATGACCTGAGCTGAAGTCAGAGGCTTTAACCCACTGAGCCACCCAGGCGCCCTAGAAATATTTACTTTAAAAAGAGATAGACTTTATTTATTTGACAGAAATGCAGCTAGAGAGGGAACAGAAGCAGGGGGAGTGACAGAGGGAGAGGCAGGCTTCCCGTTAAGCAGAGAGCCCGATGTGGGGCTCCATCCCGGGAGCCTGGGATCATGACCTGAGCCGAAGGCAGATACTTAATGATTGAGCCACCCAGGTGCCCGAAATATTTACCTTTAATTGTCCATAGTGCATGGGTTCTAAAACTTAAATTATCAATCAGACATGAATATAACGTAGGTTTTCTTCTTGTACATATTAGGTCTAATTTCTTGCCCAACACACAGCCAGTAATATTGCACAAATCAGGACGCAATCCTGAGAAATCATACAGTCTACCATGTACCAGCTAAAGTATTACACTAGCATGCCCCTCTTTCTCACTCACGAAATTCCGTGAACACCCACCTTGTCTGTACTCAGCACTTTCTGTATGTATTTATGTGTAAACGTATTCAGATGAACATCCTTCAATGTTTCTGTTTGAGTATTTTGATCAAGTAATGCTTAATTTGTTTTATAACAGTGACAGATTGATAATTAAACTCATACGTCTGTGCGATGCCCCTGTGAGCCCTCTACACACCAACCATTATATGCATCATTCGATGTAATTAATTGGCCACCACAATTATGAACTCTCGAGATGGGCTTGGAGGGAAGTTGGCCTCATCTTAGATGCGTGCACATTATCTACTCATTTCCACTTGGTCCTTCAATTCCAAATCTGCAGAGGTTCGAAACAAAGCATATTTCCACTTTATCTTTTCTCTCTCTGTCTTCACTATCAAATGACTTTTTATCCCATCACTCAAACACCAAGCTACTAAGATGGTTTAATAAATATTGTGATTTCCTTCATTAGAAATTGTATCGTCTACGCCAGGACTGACCTTCATCCTTTCACTTTAAATATATTTAATTAAAAAATGATTATTGTCATTAATGTATATCTGTATTGGATTAACCACTACTATTCTGTCCTCCTGTCTCTCTAATGAGGTATATGTCTCTTAGGGTGTCGACAAATGGTCTGCATTTCCTCATTAACAACATATACTCGGCTTATAAATCAAGGCTCACCGAACAAGTTGCATTAAACTGACTATAGAAGTCGAGTCGCCAGGAGATCAATTATGATATAATATGGATGCTCCGGTTCAATGACTGGTCATCATTTACAGAATATTCACCAGAAATCAAAAGTGGCATGTACGGTGATAATTAAATCTTTGGAAGTTTTTTTGTTTTTGTTTTTGTTTTTAAGATTTTATTTATTTATTTGACTGAGGGAAACACAGCCAGAGAGGGAACACAAGCAGGGGGAGTGAGAGAGGGAGAAGCAGGCTTCCTGCCGAGCAGGATGCGGGACTCAATCCAGGACTCCAGGATCATGACCTGAGCTGAAGGCAGATGCTCAATGACTGAGCCACCCAGGTACCCAATCTTTGGAAGTTTTTAATAAATTCTTACATCTCCTTTTGAGCACGTTTTAAATACAGTTGTCCATTTCACCATGAGTTCATCAGTATGCTTCCTTTCTTAAACTTGTATCCGGAAAAGACATGGAAAGCAGACGTCCCACAAATAGATTTTGGAACAGAAACATAAAACGTAGAACAGGTTTTAGGGACGCCTGGGTGGCTCAGTCAGGAAGTGTCTTCCTTCGGCTCAGGCCATGATCCCCAGGTCCTGGGATTGAGCCCCACATCGGGCTCCTTGCTTAGTGGCAGTCTACTTCTCCCTTTGTCCCTCCTCCCCACTCGTGCTTTCTCTTTCTCAAATAAATAAATACAATCTTTAAAAAAAAAAAAAAAAGCTACTCGGCTGTTTCTAGGAGTGGTGGTTCTTATCCTACATTAAAAGATTCAGAGAGACCCAGGATGTTCCCGTAGGAAACTGCTCAGTATTCAGTCACCTGCCACGAAGCGAGACTGATGTCTCCAAAATGATCAGCACATCTTATTAAACAAAGACAACCAGATACTCATACAGCAGCGAGGCAGGCGTCTTTCCCTCAAACCACTAAACCTTGTTCAGTCAGCGTTTTTTTCAAGTATTAGACTTCGGCACGTTACATTTAAGCCAGGACTCTCCGAGGATGAATGCCACTTGTTCTCATCATTCAGTCATGATTATCAACAACCCCAAAACGTACCTGCTCTTAATACGCTATTTGCAGACAGACTCTCAGTGCCAGAAATAACCATGATGTGAAATCAAAGCTCATGCCTTATTCATCACGTCTGCTTGTTATTATTTTGGGCACGCACAGCAAAATGAGTGGCATTGCTCCTTTGGAGAATAATACAAGACTCTTAGAAGGAACAGTGTTGACCAGACATAAGCCGATGACTTAGAGACGGGGGCAGGTGTTGACCAAGCAGAGGGACTCACTCTGTGAGGTTGAGAGATGAGGAGGTGACACCATGCTCTTTGCTGTTTCTCAGCCATCTCCAAAGGGAAAGCCAAGCTTATGATGGTGATGTCCAACAAGACCCTGAACTACCCTTGTAACAACGTCACCTTGGCAGTAATTCACAAGATGTACGAAGGCACTAAGTACCACCAGGGAATACAGCAGAAAGGAAAGGCCATGGGGAATAACCACTGCTTTCACCCTGAGTCAGTTTAGGATAGAGTCCAGATGGGCCAGATGGGTTGGGAGTAAGAAAACCAACATTGCTTTGTTGACTGCTTCCTATCAGAATGACAACATGGGATATGTGAACCACCGTCTTTTCGTGGAATCCCATCCCTTTTGGCTTCTTAGCTAGTCTTCTTTTTTGTACCATTTGGTTTCATCTCCAGAGTTCTTTTGTGTCTCCTTTTCATGTTCTTGATTTCCTTCTGGAGTTCTTTTCCTGCTTTCCCTATCGATGGCTCACATGTGTGATCTACTATGTACTCCCTGTCTGCCCCCCACCCCATCCTCTTTTTCCTTTGGTTGTCATTGAATGGAGTCAGTCCCGGTTATCCTGGTCCTCTGAGAGATGTTTCACCTTTTCTCTCCTTTCAGATTCAAACTTACGATGATGCACTGAGGTTATCCCTTGTTTTCTGTCCCCACAATTACTGCATTCATTCTGTCCGTCCCATTTGTTTAGCCTCAAATATTTGCAATCTGTATTGATTTCCTAGAGCTGCTGAGTAATACCAGCCATGTGGCTGATGGCAACAGAAACATGATCTCTCCCAGGTCTGCTGGACAAAGTCTAATTCATGATGTCAGCAGTGCCGTGCTCTCTCTGAAGGCTTGAGGGGAGGGTCCTTGCTGCCTTTTTCAGATTCTGGTGGCTGCTTGCAGGTGCATCCCTCCCATCTCTGCCTCTGTCTCCACGTGGCATCTCCTCTGTGCCTGTGTTCTTCATGCTCTGTGTCTGTTCCTCTGTTTTTTCTCCCTAGAGGGACACCTGTCATGTTTGATTAGGACCCACCCTATATCTGTAGGACCTCATTTTCACTTACAACTTAATTACATATACACAGACCCTATTTCTTTTTCTTTCTTTCTTTCTTTCTTTCTTTCTTTCTTTCTTTCTTTCTTTCTTTCTTTCTTTCTTTTTTTTTTTAAAGATTTTATTTATTTGACAGAGAGAAACACAGCCAGAGAGGGAACACAAGCAGGGGGAGTGATAGAGGGAGAAGCAGGCTTCCCGCCGAGCAGGGAACCCGATGTGGGACTCGATCCCTGATCTCCGGGATCATCACCTGAGCCGAAGGCAGTCGCTCAACCAACTGAGCCACCCAGGCACCCCAGACCCTATTTTTAAATAAGGCCACATTCACAGGTACTGGGGACTAGGACCCCAACCTATATATTCGAAACTATTTAGTCAATTACATGGTTAAAATGCTAACTTAACAATGTTCTTTCTGACCTCAGTATCATCACTCAATACATATCGAAGGGTTTTCTTTCTTACAAAACAGAAATGCTCATGCTTTAAGTAATCTTCAACCAGCCCCCATGACATATCAGTGCTCACTTTTGAATTACAATATTCTCTGAATTTGAGTGACAGGTGTGCAGTAGAAGTCTACATGCTTACCACCTACACTACATCACCTCCTTGGAATTCACCCTATCAGGTTGCCCGTGCTCCTGTCCGTAGGGCTCATGCCATCCTTTTTCTGTAATACCCTCCGTAGGGCACTCATGATTCCAGTAAAGCCTGGGAACATTACCCTTCTCCTTGCACGGTCATTTACACCATCTTCCTCTTGTGAAACTTTCTACTCTTCCGATCTTAGTATCTGTGTTTTAAGGAAAAGGAAAACTTGCTTGTTGACCTCATACCATGTGTCAGATATGTGTATGGATGCTTCACAACCAATCCCTTGCCTAATGCTAAGATCACTTCTCATACTAGAATCCTCCTCACCTCAAAAACAGAAGAAGGAGGTCTCAGAGAGATGAACACACTCAAGGTCATGGCTAAAAATTGTCAGACCAGCATTTCAACCCAACTGTGATTCTGTTACTCATTCCACCTACCCAAGTCACCTCTGAAATTTGTGCTAATGATGTCCCCTTAGTGCCCAAAGAGCATCTTATTTATCACTGGATTCCTAAAGCTTATCAATGCCTTGGCCTTTCCCAGGGAGACATGTAAAACGAGAAATACAATGTCCATGCCGCTTGCATGCTCTATGAGTACAGGACCTTAGAGAGTTCAGAAAAAGTAGAGTCATTGGTTCATTAAAGACCAATTCCCATCCATAAAAATCTGAACCACGATGTGGACATTTCCACCCCATCTACAACCATAAAACCAGATTTTATCTCCTGGTTTCCATGTTTTCCATACTCTTTGCTTTGAGAGGAGGGCTAGGACCCAGAAAATGTTGTCAGTCTGAGGACAAAAAGGAAGGGAAATGTTGCAGAGTAAACATTCAAAGTCAGACACTGATTAATAAGTCTGCCTCGGCTTAATCAAGGCATTTCCACATGGGAGCACTTTTAATGTTTATTATACACCAATTAAAATGGTTTTCATTTCTAACGAGATCTGAACCGTGTGCTAATCATCTTCCCTGGGTAAACTTGACAGGTGAGGAGATTTTGTTCTTAGTTTGGACTTCGGGACACACTGAATTTTACTTGAATTCGCATTTGAAGCATGTTTTGTAGCAAAACAGATAAAAATACTTCATTGAATAACTTGACCACTTAGGTTGGAATGAGATTTTTTTTTTCACTTTAGCAAGCGTGTTCTCATACATTCATTCATTTTGTCATAGCTATGTGAGCATTGTTCTCTGATCTTTTCATGGATCTATATGAGAAACCATTATGCGACACCAAATTTATTTGGAAAAGCCCTAAGTCCAGATACAAATTTTCATCTGCTCAGATTCCCCAAAAGCTAGTCCTACCCATCTGAACTTCATCTCAGCCAAGGAAGTATGAGTGGCAGGTGCTGGGCACAGCATCCAGAAATCATCCGAAGACAAACAGGGCTCGCTTGATTCAGCTGACCTACTACACAGTTTCTTTCTTTCTTTCTTTCTTTCTTTCTTTCTTTCTTTCTTTCTTTCTTTCTTTCTTTCTTGAGAGGGAGATAATGTGCAAGTAGGGGGTGAGAGAAGGGCAGAAGATGAGGGAGAGCGCATCTTAAGCTCAATGTGCAGTTTAGAGTCCAACATGGGGTTCAATCTCATGACCCTGAGATCATGACCTGAACCAAAATCAAGGCATCCCTATACAGTTGTCATTAAAACCATTTCTAGAACTGGAATTACTAGATCAAAATGCATGTACATTTTTAATTGTGATGGGTTAGTTTTGATAATGTCACTACGATTTACACTGTCACCAATTATGTAGTGTTTCTCCCATCTACTTACTGATTTGGCGAGTGTTGTCAGACTTTGTCGTCTTCTCCAATCTAATGAGCAAATGTTTAAATTTTAACTTACATTTCTTTTACTATAAGAGTAACATATCTTCATAAATTAACATTTTTGTGAAAGATCTTTTTATGTTTGTCATCCATGTTTTTCTGTTGGGCTTTTGTTGTTAATATATATATGTCTATCTTAAGTACACTTGATATGTATTTTGTACACTAAAATTGTTTTTACTTATTCTTTTATCTTTTGATTTTGTTCATGCCATTTTTCCATACAGTGCATAAAATGTAGTTTACTATACCTATCTTTTAAAATAACTTAGTTCCATGCTATTAAAACACTTATCATTTGAAGTGCCTGGGTGGCTCAGTGGGTTAAGTATCAGCCCTCAGCTCAGGTCATGATCTCAGGTCCCGGGATAGAGCTCTGCCATTCGGCTCTGTGCTTAGTGGGGAGTCTGCTTCTCCCTCTCCGTCTGCCCCTCCCCTCTCTCGTGCTCTGTCTCTCTCTCTCTCTCTCTCTCTCTCTCTCTCTCACACACACACACACACACACACACACATATGCACATAAATAAAATCTAAAGACCACTTACCACTCTGAGATTATATAACCAAAAATTTCCTAACCTTTTTTCTGGTACTGTATTATTTTCCTTTTCACTTTGAAATATGTGATCTATTGGATTTGTGTATTGATTGGCAGACATAGGGAGAGCATTGATAGGAACCCTTTATTTTTCCATAAGTAGTTACTCATTTGCCTTTATACATACCCAGATGTGCAGGAGTCTGTCACATACTAACTTGTTTTATATTTTGACATGAATTTCTAGATGCTCTATTTTCCGTGAAATATCCAGCAAACTGTATAGGATGGAAACCAACTCATTAATTAATTTGCCTTCATATCATCAAATTTTGTTTCCTTTTAAAGGATTATGGTGCACGAAAAATTACATTAGAGAAAATTTTGGAAAGACAGTGTTATATATAAGAATCTTAGAAAATGCAGAGCTAATAGATAATTGCCGTGACATTTTATTTGTATTTCTTTCCTTCACAACTTCAGGTGGTGGAACTGTTGACATATATATATAATACATTTGAATATTTTATTACTCCCCACACGGTCTGGAGATAATACCCTCCTGATCACACACCTAATATTATTAATGTATAAATTTATGTCAAACAGGGATATTAGCTGAGTAACATTTTTATTTTACTTTGCTCTTGAGGACTCTTCCTTCATCAGAGATATGCCTCCATTAAGATTTTCAGAGTACTGGGGAGCCTGGGTGGCTCATTCGGTGAAGGGTCTGCCTTTGGCTCAGGTCACAATCCCAGGGTCCTTTGATCGGGCCCCATGTCGGGCTCTCTGCTTGGCAGGGAGCCTGCTTCACCGTCTCCTGTGTTCTCTTTCCCTCTCTCAAATAAATAAATAAATCTTTAAAATATGTATATATTTTCAGGGTCTCGGCTCGGCAACGTCGGGCTTGGCTCTTTTGGTGAGGACAGTCCTTCTATCTTGGGTTTAATGTTACCAGCGTCAGTGATTGAGAAAACTTCATACTTAAACTGTTGATGAATTTCATGCCGACTTCCATCATCCCCAATTTTTTTTTTAAAGATTTTATTTATTTATTTGACAGAGAGAAACAGAGCCAGAGAGGGAACACAAGCAGAGGGACTGAGAGAGGGAGAAGCAGGCTTCCTGCTGAGCAGGGAGCCCGATGTGGGACTCGATCCCAGGTCTCCGGTATCATGACCTGAGCCATGGTTAAGGCAGTCGCTTAACCAACTGAACCACCCAGGCGTCCCCATCATCCCCAACTTAACTGAGCACCTAAAATGGCTTTATTCATGAATGTTAACATTTAATTTTATAATAAATTTGGAACCGATCTATTTTTTTGTACCGAATGAATATTTTGCGTATTTCAGTAATCATTTGGAAATCACGTGTGTGTACTGTTGAATTCCTCCCTCCCTCCCTCCCTTTCTTTCTTTTTCTTTTTTTCCTGGAAGTTCAAGAAGATAATTTTTCCTTACTGGCTTGCTCTGCAATGCATGTTGCCATCCATTCACTTTCTCTGCAACAGTCTTGCTCTGAATATAGATAAAGTTGTGACAGGCTGCCTACTGAAGGCAAAATGAAGAGGACATGTGGATTTTATTCCCAGGTGTTGCACATTGTACTGTTAACCTCTGGGTGCTTTATTTCCCATCTATTATGCATATTTACTCATGTATGATACTAGGAATCAGTTACGATCACTCCTTTTGTGAGTGCCCATGTGCACGTTCGTAGCACGAGACTGGCAACCTTTAGAGGCTGTAGGAATGCAACGTTTCATGGGCATCTGGTTGGAGATTTTATCCTTGAGATGTTCCTTGTGTCCCAGAGTTCTTAAATCTGCACACAGCGTTTCTCAGGAACGCTATGTATCCAGCACCGAGAGTTGCAAGCTGTCCTTGGTTACCATGGCATTTTTACTTTGACTCAGCTACAAGGAGGTTGACCTTCAAGACCTGTCCACTCTCATGAAGAATCCTAGCGTGAGGGAAAGCAAACCCTACCTTCCTTTAACCTACAAGATACGAGAGCTCTTTTTTGCCTTGATCTGAAAGGAAAGAATAAAATTAAATTTGAATGCATTCAGTAGACGTGCACATACGCCTCCTGACCTTCACACTTCCTCGCTGATCCTATTTCACAATTACTCGGAATGATTTCTTTTCCCATGTGACTAAAGCTTGTGGAGCCCAGCTGTCTGGATCACTATGCCCTTATTAATCGCCAGCAGCAAATTGGTCTTTATCCTGTTCATTCAACAAGTATATATGGTGTACCCAGCCCTGCAACGCATTGTTCTAGGTGCCTAGATTTCCCGATGAACAAAACCAATATATGCAATATCCAGGACATTGCATTCTTCTTGTTTTTTTCCCTTTTGGTTTTCTTCTCTCTTTTTATTCATCTTCCCTTACTTGGCCATGTCACCAAGGATCAGGTCTTTAAATGGCGTTGGCATGCTACCTTCTCCATCATTTACTTGTCTTGATGAGTATTCTCTCCTTGACAGCTCCCGGCGGTAAGCCCAACTCTGTCTTCCGTGCCTCCATTTTCTTGCCCAGTGGGCATCTTATACTCAAGTCTGTCACTTTCTCACCTGTTATGTTTTCTTTTTTTTTTTTTTTAATGAATGTCTTTTTTTTTTAAAAAAAGATTTTAAAGATTTTATCTGCCAAGACAGATAACGATAAGGTCCTTCTCTGCTATGGTAACGTTAGGAGTCCAGAGACCCTCAAGGTAAGGAAACACTGTTTTCCTTAGGAACAGATAAACTTGCACATTCTTACAAAAATCAACTTAAAAAATATAAAAGATATATCTGCGAAAAAGCAAAGACTGGCTCTTCACTCAGTAACAGCTAAATTAAACAGTCTTAAAAAATTAACTTTGAAAATCTTAAACAGATTTAGTACATTTTTGTATGAACAGAATATCTCAACTGAGGTAATAATTGTGATTTTAGAGTGGGCACTTACATCAAATATATATTTAATGAAAATCTTGTCACTTTCTTTATGCACTTGGAGGAATGCTTTTGTTAGTTACACGTGGTTTGCAGATCTATTCCCAATGCAGAATATCTTGCCTTTTCATTTAATACTGCCCTTTGGTGAACAGATGGTCTTAATTGTCAGGTGGTCTTCTGTAATCAGTATTTTTATTTCTGTTTGCTATAGCCCCCTTTTGAATCATGAATTTTGTTCGCATGTGTGCCATTTGTAAAAGATAGGCCTGGAGCAAAATCATGCAAAAAATTTATTTTATATATGTCCATAGAGATATATACATACACATGTGTATGTGTGTGTATACATATATCTCCTAGATAAATATGCCAAAAAGAAAATCGGTTTAACATTAAAATAAGAAAAAAGGAATACAAGGTGAAAAGAATTCATACAGGTAAAGAAGACTATTTCCAGTGGTTCATTGAAAACTTGGGAATAGGTGAAAGAGTTATAGTTTTAAACCTCAAGTAATTATAGGAAGAAATTTAAAATTCACAGTAATACCTATATAGCAATAGGTCAAAGACTAAGGACATAGTGAAATTAGTGAGTGTAATAAATAAATAAACGATGCAAGGGAGCCTGGGTGGCTCAGTGGGTTAAAGCCTCTGCCTTCAGCTCAGGTCATGATCTCAGGGTCCTGGGATCGAGGCCCACAAGGAGTTTGCCTCCCCCTCTCCCTCTGCCCTCCTTCCATTCATGCTCTTTCTTTCTCCCTCAATTAAATAAATAAAATCTTTAAAAAAAATAAAAACGGTTTATAAATGAAGAAATAAATAAATTAATGTCCTCTTCATTTATGAGAAGATGTCCTCTTCACATTAACCATCGGCAGAGGAAAGGATAAAGAAAATGTGGACACTACCCATGATGGAATATTAACTCAGCCTCAAAAAGAAAGAAGTCCTGCAATATAAGACACCATGGACGAATCTATAGATAAATATATGTCTTTAAAGCCCTGCTTAGATGGTAGATGCCATGTTAAATATTCTTATCAAGATAAAAAAAATTAATAAGAAAAAAGAAACTTCTTTTTATTTCACTAGGTGTCCTAAAACAGTTGCATTTTAGAGTCATCATTCTGTGTTTTTAAAGACTTGATAGAACATGTAGATTTGAAGTAAAATAAAACTCACTCAGGGGAAAAAAGATTAACTAAGAATGTATCATCAATTTAAATGTAAAACATAAAACCATAAATATTTTAGAAAAAAAAGATAGGACAAAGTCTTTAGGATCTACAGCAAAATTGATGCCAAAACCATTCAGCTCACACCTGAAAGTGGAATGTGTTGATTTTACTTCATTTTTTAAAAAAAATTATGAATTGGATTTCTTCAGCATTAAAACCTTGCTTTCCAGAAGTTGCAGACCATGGGCATTTGAAAGGGAGACGTTAGATAAAAATAGATAATACTGAAACAAATAGTAAAGTACAGTTTATATGCTCAAAGGAAAGACAAAATGAAATTATTTAAAATCTTCAAGTAAAGGGGCACCTGGGGGGCTCAGTCACTGAAGCATCCAACTCTTGATTTCAGCTCAGGTTATGATCTCAGGATTGTGAGACTGAGCCCCCCATCAGGCTCTGTGCCCGCTTAAGCGTTGAGCCTGGTTAAGATTCTCTCCCTCTCCACCTGGCCCCCCACCCCAAATCAACAAAGTCTTCAAGTAAAAACAGAGAGGGCAGAAAAATAAAGGGGAGAAAAGTGAGAAGGCTGAAAAGAAGGGGAATAAAAAACAAGTACAATATGTAGAATGGTTATGAATATGTTAGCTATTAATCCAACTATATCAATAATTAATTGTTAATGTTGAGTAGAGAGATTAA
Organism: Spilogale gracilis; assembly: GCA_004023965.1. NCBI lineage: Eukaryota > Metazoa > Chordata > Mammalia > Carnivora > Mephitidae > Spilogale > Spilogale gracilis. Next base: position 39,214 of record PITA01009111.1, on the reverse strand, counting down.
AAGATTGTAACAGTATATTTAACTTTTTAAGGACACACGTGGGGTCTAAAGGAAACCCATTTTAAATATAAAACATAGGCTAACATAAAGGGATGGAGAAAGATAGGCTATGCTAGCACTAATCAGAATAAATCTGGAGTAGATATATTAATGTCAAACAAATCAGTCTTCACAACAAGGAAAATTATCAACTATAAAAATGGGCAATATGCAGTTTTAAAGGGGACAGTTCCTCAGGAAGACACATCAGGCATAGATTTGCATCTGCCAAACACCAGAGCAAAAATACATGAGGTAAAAACTTACAGAACTTATCAAAACTCATAAAAATAGGAAAACCCAGTCTGTGGTTACAGATTACAACTTCTCTTCATCAGTAACTCATAAATCCGGCAGACACAACATCCGTGAGTCCGTAGTTGAAGTGTCAATGTCATTCAGTTTGATCTAATTGCCATTTATAGAATTCTCCAGCAGTAGGAGAAGACATTCTTCTCAAGTTCATATGGGCTCTGTGCCAAGACGGAACACATTTTGGATAAAACCCAGCTTACCAAATTTGAAAGAATGGAAATCATATGAAATATGTTCTCAGTCCACAATGGAACTGAATTACAAATCCATAAGATGTACATGGAGAATCCCCAAATATTTGGAAATTAAAGCACACACTCCTGGACGACATATGGTGCGGGGGTGGGGTGGAGTGGGGAATGAGATTATTAAAGTGGTGGACTGTAGAAAAAGCAGTACTTCAAAGGAATTTTAAAGCATTGAATGCATAATATATTCAAAAAAATGCAAAATCTATAACTCAAGTGTTGGCCTTAGGAAAGTATAGAAAGGAGATGAATTGAAATCTAAAGCAAATCAAAGAAAAATAATAATATAAATTAGAGATCAATAAACTAAAAAACAAGGTGACCTATGGAGAAAGTCATCAAGCAATAAAATGAGGTATCTGAAAAGATCAGTAAAATCAATAAACCCCAAAGCAAGCAACATTAGCAAAAAAAGAGAAAAAGCAAAGAATCACATATGGAAAAAAGCTATCACCAATGATCCCATAGACATGAAAATATAAGAAAGGAATATAATGAGTAACTCTCAGCTCTCAAGTTTGACAATTTAGATGGAAAGGACCAATTCTCTGAAAGAAACTATTGAAACTCATATGAGGAGAAATAATGTAATTTGAACAGTCCTATTTACATTAAAGAAATTGAATCAATGATTAATGACCCTCCTAAAAATGCACGAGGCCACACCATTTCACTGGAGAATTCTAGCAAATAATTAAGGGATAAAAATATATCTGTTTTCTAAGGTTGCTAAGCAAAGTCCCACAAGACGAATGGCTTAAACACAGATATTTATTTTCTCACAGTCCTAGAGGCTGGGAGTCTGAGATCAGGCGTCAGCAAGTCTGGGTTCTTCTGAGTCCTCTCTCCTTGGTATGTAGATGCCGTGTTCTCCCTGTATCCTCACGTGGTCATGTCTCTGTCCATGTCTGTGTCCTTATCTTGTCCTAAGGGGATTCTGGTCTTGTAGTCTGAGGGACCACCTTAATGGCCTCATTTTAAACTCAGTTTTGTAAAACACATTATGTACAAATAGAGTCACAAATAGGTATTCGTCATTGGGAGTTCAACCAGTGAAGTTTGAGAGGTACAGTTCAGCACAGAATAAACAAAGCGAATTTTCTAAATCTCTTCCATAATAATAAAAAAAAAGATTTCAAAAAATTATTTATGTAGTTTACAGAGAGAGAGAGAGCATAAGTGGGATGAAAGGGTGGAGGGAAAGAATCTCAAGTAGAATCCTTGCTGAGTGTGGACCCTGACACAGGGCTCCATCTCCCGATGCTGAGATCATGCCCCAAGCCAAAATAGAGAGTCACGAACGCCCAACCAACCCAGCCACCCAGGTACCCCACAAGAAAACACTACTTAACTCATTCTTCAAGGCCAACATTACCCCAACACAAACACCAGATACAGACATTGCAACAAAGGAAAAGTATGGGCCAGTGTCTCTCGTAGTCATAGATACAAAAATCTTCAATGTAAATATTAACATACAGGCTGGTATAATATGTAAAAACAAACATACACTATAAAAGAAGATGTATACTGTATGCAAGCCTGCCTCCACACTTGAAAATAAATTTTCATGATCAACAGTCTTAAGTCATGATTGTATCAGTTGCCCCGGAAAAATCATTTGATAAAATCTAGTTCACGGTAACACTAAGAGTGTTATTTCCTTAACTTCATACAGAATATCTATAAACAGCCTTCTTGATGAGAAACGGGATACTCTCATCAAGAAGGCAAAGCAAAGACGTCCCTTCCCACCATTCCTATATAAACCCATACTGGAGGTCCTAGTTTATGTAATAAGACAAGAAAAGTAAAGAAAAGCTATTCAGTTTGGGAAGGGAGCACCATAAGAAGGCAATCCGTTGTTGCAGGGGGACCAAGGAGAAATCCAACTGTCCTTTAGTTGGCTGTTTACGTACGGCTCTGTGTATAATAGCAAAATGTTTTAGACAATTTCAATGTCTCTTAGTAGGTTAGTAGTATAAATATGATTATTTGTAATATATAACACACATAACTATGATATGTTTGTATGTACTTAATCTCCAAGATGTAGCATATAGTTCATGTAATATTATCTGCAAAAGCAAACAAGTTTGTGTGTGTGTGTGTGTGTGTGTGTGTGTGTGTGTGTATGTGTGTATCATCATCAAATTGATGATGATAACTACTTAAAAGAGAGCTGGGATAAGGAAGAAACATTTGATGGGAGTTGATCCTTATTTGAATTTCAAAAAATAAAAAGCAAGTATAATCAGTATTTGCTTTATAAAGTCAAAATCGCAAACTAATAGAAGAATGCATTCCTGAGGAATTGAAACACTTGTGAGAGCAGTGTCCTCTAGAACAAGGGATTCCACAAGAAACATGATGATATTGGTTGTGTAAAGACATTAAAATTATCACATTATTATAAAGATATCTATAACTTAGGGAGCACAGGGAGGAGGACTAACCCCTATTGAATAATCAAGATTTTGGAAATCATATCTCACTTAACGTTGATGTGATTTCCAGGAGTTCACCAGCATTATCGTCTATTGTTACTGATGGAGTGATCGAAGCTCAGAGAAATAGTGGTGAACAGGATTACAATCCACTGAAGACAGACTCAAGATTGAACATGATCACGGGACTTTAAAAGTTCATGCCCTTTGGCACTCAGATGTCCTCATTTTATATTCATAAGGCAAGTAAAATCCATCCCAATGAGAGATATTATATAGAAATAAAAGATTAGACTCAGCATCATTTGAGAAGATATCATTATAAGATCCATTTCTACATTATGGAGCTATTCCTGCACCCCAGTAAATGACCCATAATAACAGTGATTTGTAGATCTTGTTATAAAACCTTCTAATAAAAATTCCTATATAAGTATTCAATTCATTTCAACAAGAATTCATTAGCTTGTTTTACCAACGTAAGCAAGTTTAGGAGTAAACATCCATAACACAGGGTTCCGGAGATCACGGGGTGTCGGGTGCGAGGCTCACACCAGAGATGCAAATCCCAAACAGAGAACAGTGTCAGAAGGTGCAGACTTTTGAAGATGTTCAGGAAGCTGAGGTCATCACACATAAAAAATCAAAGTGGTGATCTTTTCACTTTGGGTCCATCCTTGGAAATATATGGAAAAATAAATATATAGAGCCACCCTCAAGAGAAGATGGTCATGACCACTTACTTAAACTTTAAATATAAGAAGTGGGGTTGAATGCCCTCATAAATCTATTAGTATTCAACTCTACCTATGTTTTGGGTCATTTCTACTTGCTAGGGTGATGACATAACCATTTTATTTTTTATCCCTCTCTTTCCTCTCTTTCCCCTTTTCTTCCTTTCTCCTTCCTTCCTCCCTCTTCCTCCCTTCCTTCCTCCTGTCCTCCCCAGTCCCTTCCTCCCTTCCTCCCTCCCTCCCTCCCTTTCTTCCTCCCTTCCTCTCCTCCACCCTCCCTTCCTTCCCTTTGTGAGCCAAGAAATGTCATGTATTTCAGACACAAAATTCGAAAAGAAAACAAAATTCAAGGAATCCAGTCCATCAGGAGAGGCGTGCATCTGGAACAGTGCAATCACACTGTATGTCCAGAGCAGATTTAATACAGAGAAGGGATTAAGAAGAGTCTATCCCACAGATCAGAGAAGAGGCACCATGTAAACTAGGATGCAAAGAAAAATTGGCTTTCTGCCATGCCATTTCAAAAGGTGATGGGACGGTCCAAGCTGAGAGGATCACATATGCTGAAGGACAGCATGCATTTCAGAGGGATCTAAATTAGGATTATGTGGGAATGAGCCAGGAATAGAAAACAGCAGGAACAAAAGTTGATGACCAGCGTGTATGGGGTTCATGTTCTCATCAGACACGATGGGGATCCTATGAGTGATTTCAGGTAGAGAAGAAACATCATTGTGCTATTTTTAAATGTTAAAGAATCATTTCTGGTGTGGGGACCACTGAACAGGAGAATGATGTCCCCAGGATTATTTCAATACTTTTGTGGGGAGTAGATTCCCAGAAATGGAAGGAGAGCAGTGTGAAAGCTTTGGTGTTTTCTAAGTTCTATCGGGGTCAGAAGTAAGACTCAGATTGTATCCAGGTCAGAAGGAAGACTCAAAGGCAGGAATTCTAACCCAGTGGGATGTCAGAGTTTGGTTACCTTAGATCAAGTGATCTTGGCTATAGCTTGACCCAAACTTTGCCAACTTCCTTCATCAGAAAACCTACTTGTAGAACTTCCAAAGGCTAAATATAATGGCAACCTGGTATCACCCCATTCTATCCCCTGTCTCCCAGTTCACTCAGAATCACCAGAAGAGCCCCTAGATTCCTTCTTCATCTCAATACCACCTGATCCCATCATGGCGCTCCACCTTCATGACCTCATGTCACCCTAAGCCCCTCCCAAAGGCCTTCTTCTTACTGCCATCCCACTGGAGCTGAGGGCTTCCATGGATGGACTTGGAAGGAAGGTCACAACCATTTCCTCCCAAGCATTCTGCACCGCTGCACGGCTTCATCTTTGACAACTATCACTCCATCTACACGTCATACTTTGAAGCTTTCCTGCCTCCATGTCCTGCCTCAAGTGCTCTCTGCAAGCCAGTTGCTATCATCTCAAACTATAAAGATGTTCTGATAAATCTCATAAATTCCTTTATTTGTCTCCAAGGGCTAAAATGCCTCCCTATTCATCACCAAGGAGCCCATATTTGATGAAAGCATTGACATCACTCCTTTCCTTACCAATCAGGTGACTATTCCTGTCTTTCAAATAATGACTTTAAGTAACTAATAAGTGAGTTAGGTCAATCCATTTTACGGAGTCTCTGGAGCAAGGTCTTAAAGTGCCTTATTTTCATTGATGGATACTTTTTTTGTTTTGTTTTCCTATTCATTTTTGGTGAGTTCTTGTCTCCTACTAGTGAAGCAAATTCAGGAAAAAGAAACTATGGATTCACAGCAAATGGAGGTCCCATAGAGCTCCCTGTTGGGGGTCCACACATATCCAGAAATGTATAATGTCCTCCCAAGAGCCCTTTTTCATTCTAGTGAACAGTTCTTCCTTAGCAAGAGTGATTACATTAGAAATATTAAGTCTGATCATTTTCTGTGAATTTCTTAGGAGCGCCCGACAGTTTTTCATTGAGGAATGTTAGATCTTTTCACTGTGGAGTGGACTTGTGGGATGTCTCTCAACCAACACACAGTCTACCCACATAGTTAACGTATCAGAAAAATAAAGATTAGCCCTAGGGGAAGCATCTTACATACTTTATTGTGTAATACAATCATAAAGTTGCAACAAACATCTCAATATAGGAGATAGATATAGGGGATCGTGATTTGAATTGTTACTGTATTGTTAAAATCAGTCAGCCCATGACTAAAATCTGGGTGTTCGTAGACCTCGCTCTCCGTTACAAAGAATCCAAGAGGAAGGACTCATCCTGGATGTATACTAGTGACCATGGGGTTTTATTTCTAAAAGCATGGAAGGATGACATTAGCACCCCTTGTATATGTCGGCTGTGGCCCTGGGATGCCTTGTTGTCTACTTTTGCTAAAGTATTTTCTGTGGGTTTTCTTGTTTGCTATTTACTTGCTCTTTCTGTTTACGTGTGGGGATTCAGAAGTTACCAGAAATTATGCACTCACTCTCCGACCGTCATCCCCAAAACCCATTAAATTTTTAATTAAAGAATTACGTCATCTTGGTTTTAACACTTGATACGGGATATTAATTGAAGAGCTACCGTGTGTCAGTTATTTAGGAATGGGAATTTTTATCCACGGTGTTGAAGGAAACAATAAGTCTTATTGAGGAGGTGTTTACCATCAAGTTCACACGTGGAAAAATGATGATCCTCACAATTCAGGAGTGTATTCTGATTACCCGTCCATGAGGTACTATACACCTTACTTTGGGGACATCTCTGGTGTGTGTGTGTCTCTGTGTCTTGTGTGGACACACCTATGCACATACATCCTTATGGAGAGAGAGAGACGTTCTTTTCTTTTCCTTTCCTTTTCTTTTCTTTTCTTTTCTTTTCTTTTCTTTTCTTTTCTTTTCTTTTCTTTTCTTTCCTTTCCTTTCCTTTCCTTTCCTTTCCTTTTCTTTTCTTTTCTTTTCTTTTCTTTTCTTTTCTTTTCTTTTCTTTTCTTTTCTTTTCTTTTCATGTTTTTTTTAGTTCTAATTTATTTTATTCTTTCAGTGTTCCAAGATTCATTGTTTATGCCCCACACCCAGTGCTCCATGCAATACGTGCCCTCCTCAGTACCCACCACCAGGCTCTCCCATCCCCCCTTTCCAAGACCCTAAAGTTTGTTTCTCAGAGTCCACAGTCTCTCATGCTTTGCCTCCCCCTCCGATTTACCCCACTTCCCATTTCCTTTCCTTCCCTACTGTCCTCCATGCTACCCCTTATGCTCCACAAGTAAGTGAAACCATTTGATACTTGACTTCTCTGCTTGGCTCATTTCACTCAGGATTAGAGAGACACATTCTTTTCAACAATGCAGAACCTTGAAACTCTTACTCGTTTATTTATTTATCTATTTATTGATTTGGAAGTGACTATTGTCCAAACTTTCTGCTGCAAACGTCTCCCACTGGTCTCTTTGCAACATGTAACAAAAGATAGTAGCAGCCCTTGGAAATGGCAAATAAGTCAGAACATGGTGATAGGTCTTACACTAAGATGATTTTCCACACAAGGACAGTTTTCCTGCTGAGGCTCACAGCGACTGTTCCTGTCGGCCCCACGCTTCAGGAATCGCATGGGAATGTGGGAAGCAACACAACCTCCCACGTGCTTACCTTGTCCACCGCTACTAGGCATTCGTGTGTGATTCCATTCACAGACTTCTCCATGAGTCAGCACACTCCCGTTTCTTCGACTTGTTCTCATTCTTTCCTGCTACACCACTGAGCTCAAACATCTCTAATTTCCAAAACCATAATTGGTAAATTTGACTAAGGATTTAGTATGTGCCACATGTGAGGTCCACCCCTCTTTGCTGATTATCAGTGCATTCCCTTTACAACTTCTTAGAAATGATTGCAACCTGTCAAAAACACAGATTTAATTTTTAGTGTGTCCATATGTTGTGTACCCATGCCTCGGTTCTTGTTTATAAAGTCAAAAGAAAAAACACAAATCATAAGCTCAGTTTACTAAGAGAAATCCACTGCATAGCCACAACACATACATCCTGGATTTTTTTTTTTAAAAGAGTCTAAACCATCAGTGATCTCAAAAGCAAAAAAGGGAGAGGTGCCTGGGTGGCTCAGCTGGTTAGGTGTCTGCCTTTGTCTCCATCCATGATCCCAGGGTCCTGGAATCAAGCCCACATTGTGCTCTCTACTTAATGGGGAGTCTGCTTCTCTCTCTACCTCAGCCTGCCTCTCTGCCTGCTTGTGCTCTTTGTGAAAATAAATAAATAAAATGTTTTTTTTAAAAAAAGGCAAGGGGATTCCAAATGCCCGTGACGAAGAAAGGCAAACCACAACACCATCCAGACTATCGGGGGGAACTGAAACTTCTTTGTGCAAGAAGCCAATCACATAGAAAGAAATAGTAGTGTACATAATTTCCATCAGTTCTGCATTACAGAACGTGCTAGATATCTTGAAAGATGTTCATAGAAATCAATGTCAATGTAGACTTCAGTGCCCAATTAAAATATTCAAGATCGGGACCCAGTGCAGTATTTGCACATAAGCCCTTGCGCATGTGTTACGTATGACTGCTGCACAAAGAATTTCCAGAAAATATTCATCAAGAATATAACAGCTCGGTCTAGAAGTAAGATAATGGCATGATGTAACCTGCGGTATGAACCAGAAAGCAACAATTCCAGTATGCAAAATACCTTTAATTTCGTGGAGTATGCAAAGGAGTTGTGTTTAACGTATCAGGAAATAAGGCATGGGACGTGAGCACTGAAATAGCATTTAGAGTATTTGAGGATGTTTTCAGGAGGATATTGGACATAAGGATTATTCCTATGTGTTCTCAGTGCACAGATTAAAATTGTAGGCTTCAACACTGAAGAATGCAAAATGAGTGTAAAATTATAAGCCGATGGAGGGAAAACTTAAAAATTTGATCAATCCAAGAGGTAGCCATAAAACAGATATGAAAAAAGAAAGTTGGATAGAAAAACATACATATCACATCATATTAAAAAGTGACAAAACTAACACTACTTATAAGTGATAAAACACAGGGGCGCCTGGATGGCTCAGTTGGTTAAGTGACTGCCTTCGGCTCAGGTCATGATCCCGGAGACCCGGGATCGAGTCCCACATCGGGCTCCCTGCTCGGCGGGAAGCCTGCTTCTCCCTCTCTCACTCCCCCTGCTTGTGTTCCCTCTCTGGCTGTGTTTCTCTCTGTCAAATAAATAAAATATTTAAAAACACAGAAGTAAATAGATTAATCGTAGCAATGGAAAGGAATGAAGTAAACACGTATGAGTGAGAGTGAACAGGATTCATACAGAGGGACAAGCTCCTTGACTGTGTAAAGCCACAATAGTACTATCTAGCAATCATGGGGATGCTTGTGGGAGTCACATCATTGAGAAGCATGCCCAACAGATGCACAAAAATACTTGTCAAGCGACTCACAGGGACAGATTTGCTGTAAGGATAAGAGATAGTTCATGCAATGATTTTTTTTTTAACCTTTTGTTTAAATTTATTTATTTTACAGGGAGCACGAGCAGGGGAGAAGTAGGAGGGAGGGAGAGAGAATCTGAAGCATACTCCATGCTGAGCCCAGTGTGGGGCTTGATCCCATGACTGAGATCAGGATCTGAGCTGAAACCAGGAGTCGGCTTGCTTAACCAACTGCGTCGCCCAGGTGCCCCTAGAATGATTTCCAGTATAAAGATTTCAAGGGAAAATTTAATGCATAAATCTTTTTTTGAATTTAATTTTCCCCGCATAACCCAGCAACCCTATCCCTCCCCTCCCCACCCCCCAGCAGCCTTCACTTTGTTTCATGAGATTCAGAGTCTCTTATGGTTTATCTTCTCCCTGGTCCGATCTTGTTTCATATTTTTCCACTCCCAACCCCCCATGACCCCCTGTCCTGCCTCTCAGATTCCTCATATCTTATAATTGTCTTTCTCTGCTTGACTTATTTCGTTCAGCATAACCCCCTCCAGTTCCATCCACATTGTTGCAAGTGGCAGGATTTCATTCTTTTTGATGGCTGCATAGTACTCCATTGTACACATACACCACATCTTCTTTATCCATTCATCTGTTGATGGACATCTACGTTCTTTCCATAGTTTGGCTTTTGTAGACATTGCTGCCTTACACATTCAGGTACATGTGCCCCTTCAGATCGCTACATTTGTATTTTTAGGGTAAATACCCAATAGTTCAATGCATAAATCTATTCATGGTCAATGGATGCTATGGGCATGGCATTATCCTTGTTCTGTTTTCTGTAATTTTGACTATTGGCTTTATGTTTGATAAGCATGTGAAATTATCCCAGTGGATGATGAATGAAATCCAGAAGGATGTGCTGTTTTGAAACCATAGGAATTCAAGTAAGCTTCACTCACAAGAAAGATTGGAAGTAGGTCACAGCCCACCACAAATATTTGGAAGACCACAAATTGAGCTGAAACCTCTTGTCTCTTCCAGGTTGAGCTGTGGAAGTCCGAAAGAAATCCTGGGGTTTCAGACAGATTTTTATGATGAACAAATTATGTATTTTTTTAATCTTTAATGTTTTCTTTGTTATTGAGGTATAATAGCCAATAAAGTGCACACGTCTTACGGGGATAGCATGATGAATCACATTACTAATTGCACAGATGGACAGCTAACGTGGGGTGTATTTTTGGAAATTGCAGAGAATTTTTTTTTCACATTTGGGTGAATCAGATTTCACAACATATACATATATAAAATGTGTTCCACCTCTTAATCATGAATTTGAATCCTCTTGGAGGCACTGAAAGGCGTCTTTCAATGATGTTTAAAAATTTTGTAATTCTTCTTAAGCCACCTTTACATAAGTACTAGCTTCTTTATGGGAAGCCAAATCCTGTAATGCTTATTACTGAAGAGAATTCCATTTGCTTTTGAGTTTCGTTGAGCCACAAATTTAGAAGAAGTTTCAAATAAGAATCTGACAGAAACACAAGACCTAGGGGAAAATAGCTCTGGAATGAGACTGTCCACAAGGGTTTTCCTGTTACAGTTTTCCAACATTGAGAAAAATACAAGCATGGTTGAAGCCTCTTTTATTTGGGGAGTTTTAGTTTTGATACCAGAAGAGTAGCTGGCTTTTATTTTTACTTTTGCATAAGCTAAAAGGCCAGAAGAGTTGAATTTTAGAATAAGACACTGTATATGAAGCCTGGAAGCTAAATGAGTCCCTAGAGTGGATGCTGTTCACTCGTTTCATTAATGGCAACCCACAAAATCCACCACCATACCTCATTCATCTGAACGCACCAGTGACTATTACCAGGACACACAGGGGCTGGGGTGCTAGGTCTCCCATTTGAAAACAAGTTCTCCCATCAACCTCAGCCAGTGGCTGCCCCCTAGTTGTCCCAACAGATAGAGAAAACAACTCCACAAAGATTTAACACATTCTGGGGAAACCATCTCAAATGAACTTTCTTCCATGTACCATGAACACCTGGAAACAGGTGTTTCCACCTAGCATCTCGAGAAGTAGAAGTCATGGCAGTCCAACCATTTGGAGACGTTCAAGTTAGGATGCTATAACATGTTAGGTTTGTTGGCATCCCTTCCAATGGGACGTTTGTGGTTAGTATGCTGTAACATGTTAGGGTTGATGGCATCCCTTCCAATGGGACGTTTGGGTTAGTTTACTGAGCCACCGCATCAACGATGTCCATTCAAATGGTACCATCCAGTGGGTGTTAATTTTCATTGAGTTTGGCGCCATGTTTGTGTTTATCAAGCACGCCCATAGTCTGGAATTCCCTCATATCATGCAATTATGACTAACTAGCTATCCTTCTTTGAGTAAAACTTGCGTTACTGAGTGTATCATTATCTGGCGTGGGAGTGACTCTCAAACCTGACTCCATTTAGAAACAGAGCTGTTATGGGATGGTTTTCAGGAATTTAGGAAATCAGTGCTACTTTGCTTTCCTTCCCAAGTTAGTTAGGACTCATGTCCTCTGCCACCTCTCATCCTCCCTGCCTCCTGCCCTCTCTGGAGGCTTTACCTTTGAGCCGGGAAGTCAGGACTGTGCAGACATCATGCTCACACAGGCAGACTTTGGAGCTGGTCTGACCTGGGTCTGAATCCGTGTTGGGAGTCTTCCCAGGTATGGGACTGAGGATGCGTGCTCAACCCATTGAAGCTTTTGTTTTCCCCTGTGGATGCTGGAAATAATGGTGTCTAGTCCAGGAAGGCATTGGGGGACTACTGGTTCTCACTTGGCCTTTCCCAACTCCTGGCTCGCATGTCCCATGATCAGAGCACATCCTTGTCTCTTCTTATGATGATGACTTTTATAATAATGGTCCCTCTCGTTCCTCAAGCTGTACTCACGCTGTGCTACTTTGTGGCCAATGCTGCGCCCCAACTCAACCCCAGGACCTGCTAATGTGTTTGTAGCCCTACGGTGCCTTTTCCAGAATGTTCTGTAAATGGGTCAGATATTATACGAGGTATAGGGACTGGCTTCTTGGCATATAGTCAGACAGTGTGAGGTCTTTTCCCGAATGTTCTGTGAATGGATCATCCAGAATGTGTGGTGTTGAGTTTGGCTCCTTGCACTTAGAGTCACACATGTGAGGTCTTTTCCAGAATGTTCTATGAATGGATCAAACCATATGCAAGGTATGGAGACAGGCTTCTTGCACTTAAATGCACACATCTGAGGCTCAGTAGGGCTGTTCCACATACCCATACTTACATCCTTTTTTTGATTGCTGGGCTCTGTTCCATTTTCTCCATATGCTACTGTCTACTTGCCCATCATCTACTGAAGGACAGCTGGGTTGTTTCCATTGCTTCCATGATTAGAGCTAGAGCCACAGTAAACACTCCTTGTAGACAGCTTTGTGAATGAACATAAGTTGTTTTTTCCTCCCTTAGGCAAATCCCTAGGAAGGGATTTTGCTTCATGTGGTGATTGGGTGTTGAGCTTTATGACAAGCCACCAAACTATTTTCCAGAGTGGCAGCCCCATTCTGCATTCTCACCAGCCATGTATAAGAGTTCCTTGTTATTCCTCATACTCTCTACTTTTATTTTCAAGGGTTTGGTTTTTTATTGATTATATTTTAGACATCGTCATCAGGACGTAGTAGCAGCTCCTGATGGTTATACTTTTGTATCTCATTTCCCTAATGGCTAATGAGGTTGAGTATCTTTTTAAGCACTTATTGGCTAAATATCATCTTTTGTAAAATATCTGTTCAGGTTACATACTCAGGTTTTTTAGATTGATTATTTGGTGTATTGGCTTGTGTGTGTGTGTGTAGTTTTTTTTGTTTGTTTGTTTTGCTTTGTTTTTGGTTATTAGTGAGTTTTAAAAATACACTTTAAAAACAAGGAGGTGGGTGCCTGGGTGGCTGAGTCCATTAAGCATCTACCTTCCCCTCACATCAGGATCTTAGGAACCTGAGATCAAGCATGGCATCAGTCTCCCTGCTCAGCCTGGAGTCTGCTTCTCTCTCTGCCTCTGCCTCTCCTCCCCGCTTCTGCTCTCTCTCTCCAAATAAATAAATTCTCTTTAAAAAGTAAAATAAAAGACTTTCTCATCCTAAAATAATTTTGTGTGTATTACAAAGGTCATCAAATAGTTTATAGAATCCTCATATAGCCCTCGTCCAGTGCTTCCCATTATTACTGTTAACCTTATTATCTATGGTACGCTTGTCAAAACGTAGACACAGGTCTGGGTGTCTCATGAATGAAGTCCGGACATTTTTCAGATTCCGTTAGTTTTTCTAATAACTGCCTCCACACCATGCACCCCGCCCCCAGAATCCCTTCTAGGATATTGCCTTATCCTCATTAGTCATTCTCCACCTCCTCTCTCTGGGTGGCCATGTTTCACCTTTTCCTGCTCCTTTCAACACCTCCACAACCTTGATCAGGGGACAGAGGTCAGCAATCTGTGTCCGTGGGAGAAGCTGAGGTTATCTTGTATGCCATTCACCATGCACCGGCATTAAAGGTAGAGAAACAGCTTTCAGAAGGGACTGGAGACTATGTACTTTAGTCTCTACAGGACCCAGATAGTACTTTGTGCTAGGACACCTTGAATGAATGAATGAATGAATCAATCAATCAATGCTGAGTGGGTTGCCTGGATTATGGCAGGTGGGCAAAAAGTATAGCCAGTAGGATTTACGGTGCTGTCCCTAATCACTGTGTACAAAAACTTACATTCATGCCCCATAAATATTCTCAGCCTTCTTTCTTTATCCCAGATGTCACTTGGTTTTATTTGCAGGATGGGTTCATCTCTGGTGGGTGGAAATCAGTCATTCTCCCATTTTTTCTTAGTGGTGTTCCATATTTTAATGTATGGGAACTAAGAATGGTGCACAACTCACCCAAGAGTCTATTAACTTAATTAGGCTAAATGCATCAGCTGAATTCAGCTTCTAGCCTCAAGTGGGTTTTTTTGCTCTGTCTCACACATGGGGGCGGGGGGAGGGGGACGTGTCTTCCCCAAACCCTCTCTTCCTCTCTCCTGTCGCGCCCTCTCTTGCAGCCTGACCCTTTCCTAGAATCGGCATCCACAATCAAACATCCGTCTAGAAAGAATGCACATGCATCATTTTTTTTCCCCATCGCATATTAAACAGACAACAAGTACCGAGCTAGCACGCATGAATAGGGTTTGGACAGCAACGGTGTACAAAGTGTGGTTTCAGCACATCAGGTAGGAACGCTAATTGTGCATAATTGACTCTCTCCAGGCATCAGCAGCTGCAGGTGTAGTTAAAACAAAGCAAAGCCCTTGAGGGGGTCGCTGGGAGACGCCAGATTTTAAGGAAGCCTTCCTGCATCCCTCAGAGCGACCTCACAGTGGTCTCACCGTAGCACTCAAATCAACATCGTCACCTGCTGGCCGTCCTGTGGAACTGCATGCACCCCGGAGGTGGCCTGGGGGATGCTTTGCACCTGTTCCTTCCTTGGAAGTCAAGAAACTCCCTCCCTTCCACCAGAGAGCTTATTAGCATGCACACTGTGCTTTGATGAAATCTGCACAAGGCGGGTGCATTTTTGTAACAGTTACATATTGTATATTTATAAATATATATGTCTGCATGCATAAATAAAAAACATATACATATATACCCGCAGATAAGTAGTTATGCATGCAGAAGACATCATGAGGGACAGTCCAACGTCCCTGGCTAATTCCTAGAACTCTGGTTCTCGGATGCTCCTATACAGTAGAATCACCCTGAACCCTTAAATATCCCGTGTGCACGACTGGATTTCAAAGCAATTCAAGAAAAGCCTCCCAGGACCCGGCGTCAGCCTCTGTAGTTGTGCAGGTTTTCTGGTCATGCCTGTGTGTAGCTTCATGCACAGAGCCCACACGGCGTTTCCCTCCTGGAGTGCTCTGCCCAGAAGGACGACGATGTGGATATCCGGTTACAATGTTGCCATTGAAAGCCAGGGTGGAAACCTCACTGCGGTAGGAGCCGGCCTGAAAACAGTTCTAGTACCTTCCCGGAATGACAGGTGCATGGTGTGAGGCCGGTCCAGGCTCAAGCGGCCTCTGTTCGCCTTCACTGAAAGGGGACCTAGCTGCGTGTTCGCTAAGGGATTTAATGATTCAAAGTGCTGCTCATCTCTCTTTGCTGGAAAGTAATTGCGGCAGACGAAGACCACAACGATGAAAGTCAGCCTGGGGCCCTGCCTCCGAATAGGAGCTCTTCAACGCGCCAACTTCCTTGAGAAAAGTTGTATGTGATGAAGTGAGCCTCAGAACATTAATAATCTTCAGTACTGCAGCCGATTCTCTAAATAAACCACACTCATTGAACCAACTTGGCTTCATTAAAAAAACACAAATTGTTCATTGAACATCACAAGGCACCGTGACTTTTTCCCTGACTAAAAATACTTGCAGTCGAACAAAGTTCGCAGCTCAAAATGAACATAAAATGACCTGATTTCGTTGCCTAAAAATGAACATAAAATGACCTGATTTAGTTTCTGAAATGTCCAGATAAGGAAACAAAGGGAAGGAAAAAATTAAGCAAAATATCCAACAGCTACTTGCCAGCACAGGAATTTATAAAAATCAAGTCTCAGGCTGCCTCGAGTGGACACAAACAAATGAGGTGAAATTAGAGGTTTTGTAGCCTGGTTCTCTTGGGCACTGGGGGGGAGGGGCGCGGTGGGGGAATCATGAACAATTTTTTTCCTGCTGGATACCCAGATTTTCCAAACAGAAAACACTAGGCAACTCAAAGGAATTCGTGAGCAGGTTAAATTAAATAAGAGGGAACGGGGACACTTGGGTGGCTCAGTTGGTTGGGCATCTGCCTTCAGCTCAGGTCCTGATCCCGGAGTCCTGGGATGGAGCCCCGCATCAGGCTCCCTGCTCATCGGAGAGCCTGCTTCTCCCTCCCCTTCTGCCTGTTGCTTCCCGTACTTGTGCATTCTCTCTCTCTGTCAAATAAATAAATAAAATATTTTAAAGAAATGAAATAAGGAAAGTGCAAAGTGTCTTAAAATCTGTGATGTGTTACACATCAAAGGGTACGGTCATCTGATTTATTACATGAGGCACAGAGGAGGAGGATCTGGAGGAAAGAAGATATTATTAAGCACATCTACCCAGCACATGGGGATAGTCAAATATGAACAAGAAGTAGTTTCCTCCCTTGAGTAACATAGTATCTTTTACACCCATTGAAAAAAAAAAACAACCACCACCAACAACAAAAAACACCTGGTATAAATTCAATGTATCCCTGTCACAGAAAGACATTCTCAAATGAACACGTTACTATAAGAAGTTGCAATTCCGTATATGGACCTCTGCAAGGTTTTATAAAACATGCCCTAAGTTCATTGATTTCTTTTCCCTCTACACGAACACTTCTCATTGCGAAATTCTGGAGTGATTTTATAGGTCTGCAGATAGGCTCTTCTCCCCCAAGATAGATCTCCAAAGTGAGGAGCTTACCTTCAATTTCTGCAGCATTCGACATTTTAGCTGTCTCTCTTCATCAGCAGACATTGGGAGGAAGAACATTCTCATCCTCAGAGAGCTTCGCTGGGGAAAGGGGTGTCTTTCAGTTGCCTCCAGGTGGGGCCTGAATGGTTCAGGTATTTTCTAGCAACACTGAAGGTTCATCAGCTTTGCACTGAGGTCTCTCAAAACTCCGTGTCCTGATTGCAAATCGACTGGGCGGGGGCATTCGCAAAGGTGTGTCTTCCCCATTATTGACTGTGCTGGAAATTGACACATCGGCCATTTATTTATTATTCGGGTCTCTCTCATTCTTCAGAGGTCTGGCTGTTTGCATTAAGGTCTTCAAGATGCGTGAGACATCTTGATTTCCTTTCCCTGACCAGGTGTTCAATAAACGTCCGATAAATAAATGGTGAGAGGAAGGAGGAGGGAATAAAGAAGCAGGCGGATACCTGAGACATTAAATGGAATGAATTTGTTGATGAAAATTCCCTCCGCTTTCTTCTCCAGGTATATAACAGTTATTCAGACACAATCCCTGCTTTCAGAGATATTCCAGTGGATGGACAAATGAAACTTGATCAATCCTTACCTAGGGAAATAAAAAAATTTTTTTTTTTTTTTTTACAAAGACTGTTCTTGTCCTACTTAACCTTGGATATAAAGATTATGCTGTTTCTTAAAGGGATGGAAATAAAGGTAATAGTCCATTTCAGCCGGTAGGAAAAAGAAAAAAATTCCAGTGCAATCCGTTGCACATGCAGAGCTATGATAAAGTATCCCCTTGAGGCATCCTTTCTTTTCTCTGCAACAACCTGAAATGTATGACTCTCAGTCAGAGGGACTTTGGAAAAATATAAAGCCCAGGTTCTGTATTCCTAGCTTCTCACGGTTGAATTGTGAAAGTCTATCCAGGGAACCACTGTGCAGTAGATTGAAATCATTTACATTAATTTTGTCAGCGTCTGGTAGGAGATACGGAACCTCCGTACACATCATAGAGGAAGGAAGATCCCATCTCCCGTTCCCAGGAAGCCCAAGGTACAGACCATAACCCAGATACGGCTTCTTGAGCGTATGCCCATCAGGAATTGATCTCGACATGCTTGACGCTTCCTAGCTAGTCTCATTGACATAGTTGGAGCCTTTTCATTGATGAATTGGCCTTCGGGGTGTTTTACCTGGAAAATGGTCTCTTTATTGGATTTTCATTTTTAACTTACTTTTGAAATTTTTATTCAGTTTTTTATTGGGTATGTTTGACGCATTATGTAAGTGTAAGGTCTATAACTTGTTAATTTGGTGCATATATATATATATAAATACGCATACAGTATGTTGTAGATATATAGTATGTTTTATATATATAGGGTATGGTTGGTTGTTGTTGTAGGGAAAATATGCATGTTCTTAAGAAAAAAGATAAAGAGATACATCTACCGTATGATCCAGCCGATCCTCTTTGGGGCATATATGTCCCTAAAGAAAATGGAAATAGGATATCAGAGAGGTATATCCACTCTTGTGTTTATTGTTATTTGGGTTTTCTCGATGCTAATAAGTCCATTTCTGTAATCCAAAATTACCAGGGAGGCATATCAAGGTAAAAAGGTACTTGGTTTTAACAGCACAGCAAGAGAAAATCCTCAACATCGAAGCAGTAAGCTGAAGGCAACCCTAAGGTTCCTAATCCCAGAATTTCAAGCTAAATTCCATGAAAGATCTTGAAATTGGGGAAGTATCTGGGATCCTATGGCTGAGCCCAGTGGTCATCTCAGGGCTCCAAACAGGAAGCAGGCAAATAGAAGTTTGCATACACGCAGAAGAGGAGGAGGGAGGACAGTGGGCAGAGAGATTGGAAGTTTGGAAGACCGGAAGGATGCAGCCACGAGCCCAGGGATGACTGGAGCCCCAGAAGCTACAGAGACAGGAAGGACCCTGCCCTGGAGCCTCGGAGCCTCAGGAGGGAGCGCAGACCCGCTGGCCTGGATCTCAGCAGCCCCCGCTGGATCTCAGAATTGTGAGATCAGGTTCTATTGCTTTCAGCCAGCAACACTGTAATTTATTAAAACCAGCTGCACAGAATGTTTATACACCGCGGAATGCCGCTCTGGCTACATTTCAGGTAGGCTGCAAATGCTGAGAAAGTTGATTCCATTTACGGTCTTTAAAATTTTTATTTTTCTTAAAAATTTAAGTATCACACACACACCGTGTTCTATTAGTTTCAGGTGTGCAGTAGAATGATTCCACAAATCGCTCCATTACTACCTTGATTCTTTTAGTCTATGGTGGTGGAATATCCACAACATAACACCGTCCTAACCTTTATTTATTTAGTACCATTCTAACCATTTGTAAGTGTGCATCTCAGTGGTATTTTGTGTATTCGCAGAATTGTGCAAACATCCTCTCTGTCTCATTAGATTTTACTCCCCATGAGCTCCCCAACCCAGGGTAAGCACGGATCTAGATCTACCCATGTCTGCATGGATTTACGTGTCCCAGACTTGTCATAAAATCCTATAGCATGTGGGGTCTGTCTGGCTTCTTTTACTGGATATAGTGTTTTCAAGGCCCATCATGTCACACCAGAAGGTATAGCTATACTCAGGAAGGAAGGAAGGAAGGAAGGAGGAAGGAAGGGAGATAGGAAAAAAGGAAGGAAGGAGGAAAGGAAGGCAGGGAGGGAGGGAGGGAGATGGGAAAAGAAGGAAGGGAGGGAGGTGGGAAAAAAGGAAGGAAGGAGGGAAAGAAGGAATGATGCAAGGGAGGAAGGATGAAAGGAAGGGAGGGAGGGAGGGAGATGGGAAAAAATGAAGGAAGGGAGGGAGGGAGGAAAAGAAGGAGGGAAGGAAAGGAAGGGGAGAAGGAAGGAGGGAAAGAAGGAAGGAAGGATGGAAGGACGGAGGGAAAGAAGGGAGGAAGGGAAGGGAGGGAAAACAAATGTTGGCAAGAATAGCAGAGATGGGAAACTCTCCTTCCCGCTGTGACAGTCAGCAGTGTAGCCCTATGGAAAACGGTTCCTCAGTTCCTTATCAAACAAGAGAAACAGAATTGCCATAGACCCCAGCAAATGTCTCCACGTTTCCTACTCGTTTCTCTTGGGGAAACTCATGAACAAAACTCATTGCCAAGAACCTTTCCTTCTGGATAAGCTTGTGGGAAACCGGAGAGAAGGGAAATACCAGTGAATCGACTGAACCCTGTGGGAAGATCACATGGCTCAGGTGAGGAATATGAATAGCTGGAAAAGCTCATCCAGGAGGACTGCATTGTTGGCACCTCCATCAGAGGGCCGTCCGTGCCACAAGTCTTCATCAATATACACGGTTTCGTACCGAGCCTGGGGTCCCACGTGAGAGCAAGCCGCTACTGACAGAGAAGGATACCGGAATGGAAACGTACCTAGGAGTATGATCCTGGGGAAATTGTACTAATCCCTGGAGGTCCTTCCAACGTGGAGGAGAGAAGAAAAATAGGAACTGAAAACAGCCCTGAAATAGGTAAAGGGGTTTAACGTTGAGGTGCCCTCAGGTATTCTGAGGGATTGCTCTCGAAAGAACACGTAGGTATAATGAGATGTTGGCGCTTCATATCGAGGTCTCAGGAGCCATTCATTGGTTGGGAAATTCAGTTCAAAAATACAGAAACGCGCAGCAAAATAGGTTTTAAAAACAGACAGACTTTAATTAATACCCTTGAGATGAATGTGCCTTTCTTTGCACAAATTCCTCTGTTTCAAAATTGTAGAGCGACCTGTCTTGTAAATTCAAGGTGCCACTTTCCGGAACATGCAAATAAACAGGGGCAAATCAAGGACGAAAGAAATCGGACACTGCAAAGGGGTAGGAGTGTGGCAAAACGGTTACCATGCCTTTGAGATGTTCTGGGACTCCTTGGGAAGGTTTGCGTCCCAGAGCTCACTAGCAACATCATTAACTGAACCACTAATTAAAGCTAGGAGGATCAGGCTCTTATTATAGGATCAGCATTTTTCAAAGAAGTCTTCCAGCCGGTTTAAGCAGAAATGGATTCATTAATAGGAAGCCCTTAATTAATAGAATTTGTAAGAGCTTTAGAGATTGATATTGGTATTTCAGAACCAGAAATACGTGGGCAGGAGAAACATTCGAGCGGACCACAACCCTGTCCCCATGAAAACCCCTAACAAGAGGCACAAGCCAGGACTAGAATATAGATATATCTATGTGTCTGCATGTGTATATAGATAAGATAGACAGACATGGAGATAGATGGATGATTGACAGATAATAGATAACTATACAATAAATGATATGACATGTGGATATTCACACGCATACGATGGATTGGGAACAAAAGATTCCAATACACGGGAACATCAGTCCATATGGTATGATATGCATGTCCTATCATCACATATCATATGATATATACATGATGATGATATACGACATACATAAATATGTCCTATCATCACGTGGATTGGAAATTTAGTTGAACAACTACATGTCCTAAGTAACCACAAGGGCTGAGTTCCTTCTTCTGCTCTTCCTACATCCACCTTGTGCACTGTGTGGCCTGAGTTATCCCCAAACCCAAGTGACGATTCTGCAACATCTTAGCATGGCGTCCTATCTCCCTAGGACTGGGGTGGTGGTGAAGATTCAATATTTCATAAGACAGTTGCTATACGCAAATCCAACTATGCATCAGGAAAAAAAAAACAGCAAAGCAAAGTTAATGTCACCATGAATCGCTTAAATATTAATAGTGTATACTTACTTCAAGTGTTCTGTGAGGGAAATATATGGAATCGTGTTAATAAACAGTAAATGTTCATGGTGCTACGTAATGATTTCTACAGGCGCATTGTGAAATAACACTGAAGATTATAGCCCTGTGTATTTTTAAAGGAGCAATGTGCTGATATGAGCCATAATATTATCAAATAGCATTTGCCCGTCAAAATTCTACTCGCATGTAATTTAAAATGGGAAGATAATTTCCACTGAGGGGGAAAAATCAATAAAGGAATCTTCAACGATTTGAAAAGATTAAGAATTTATCAAAAGTACAACAGTGGTTGTATTTTAAAAAATAATGGGCTTGTGAATTCCAACAAGGAGGTTCGACTGGGAAGAATTAGCAATTTCAAGCAGAAACAATCTTTTCTGTTGACATAAATAGGAATGCAGAAGCAGAAATGTTATTAATATATGAAATACATTTAAAATAAACATTACGAGTTTATAGTCAAATACTCCTGCATTCTCTCAAGGCAACAAATACGAATCCACTACTTTCCGCCATATAATGGCAGTAAGAAGGGTTCATCAGTGTGAACCCCATGCATTCTGAAGAAAATCATGGCAAAATGGTAAAGTTTTCCACAGAGGTAGAGTTTCACTTTTGGTTTATCGGTGGGGTTATTATGAAGGACTGTAACCATCCATTAGCCCATCAAATGACATGAATTCATCTTTCATTATGTCGCATACATCTGTGAGACAATGTTTGGTAACATTTCATAACACGGGTCAGAAAAGATCTCCCAGACGGAGTGAGTCAGTCCCAAGGGATTCACCAAGTACATGGTGAGGCTTTCTTCTGACTGCCCTAACTCAGTCCTTCCAACCCCTGAAGGTGTTGGTCTGTAGTTGTGACAAGAGTGGTTGTGAGCGACTCGGGCTGCCATGTTTGAAATTCAAGATTGCATGTTTCCAAGTGGAGAGAACAGGAATGGCCCGGTTGCTCCTCTCATGAATTAAGAGGACACATCCTCTTCTGGTGGCTTCAGAGAGTGAGGGATGAGGACAAAAATAACACATCTCCTGAGCGGCATCTCACCATGTATGGGACGCTCATCCTTGCTCTTCTGGATGGAGCCCAGATGGAGAAAAGGGCACTGCGATCATACGAACAAGATGGTGTGGACATGTGTTGACATTCGTGGTAGAAGACAGCTCACAAAAACAGGGCATGCATCAACTAGGCATCCGCATTGGTCTTCGCTGGCTTGTGTGCTTGAGTTCTGGAATTACCGTAAAGAAAAAAGTCTAAGCTGTATTTCTTCTTGACATGATGCTTTCCCCACAGAAATAGAAGTTTTCACATGAAAGCACACAACATCAGTCTATGGTTTCAGAGATACTGGGAGATTCTACTTAATAGTTTGGATATTCTGGGGGGGTGTGGATGGCTCAGTCGGTGAAGTGTCTCCCTTCCGCTCAGGTCATGATCTCAGGGTCCTGGGATGGAGTCTCACTTTGGGTTCCCTGCTCACTAGGGAGTTTGCTCCTCCCTCTCTGCCTCTCCTTCTGCTTGTGCTCTCTTTCTCTCAAATAAATAAAATCTTTAAACATAAATATTATCAAGAATAATTTACATTTGGTAATGAGTATGTATTCCAAAGCCCAGAATATTCAGATACATAGTTCTGAATCTTATGTGTCTATGCATATATAGTACGTATGTGTGTGTGTGTGTGTGTGTGTGTGTGTGTGTGTATTCTACACATACATAGAGGAAATGGTACCAGACAGCTGAACTCTGTTCATGTAATAGACATAACTGATATCAAAATACACCATTTGGGGCATCTGGTGGCTCAGTCAGTAAAGTGTCCAACTCCTGAAGTCATCTCAGGTCTTGATCTCAACGGTGTGGGTTCAGACCACAATGGGCATAGATCCTAGTTGAAAATTTTTAAAAAATATGTATGTTAATATGTTACAATATTGTATATATTTCAAGATTACAAAATAATGTGTTTTTAGTATATTACAAAAATATATATACACATACACGCACCTTAAATTATATTTATATATATATACATATATATATGTACTTTTCTTGCATAATGAAAATTCAGGATATAGCGTATAAATACAAGGTATCTTTATCCCAGCTAATGCACTTCTTTTCTGTATGTTTGAAAAATGCACTAATGTAGTAACATCCCGAGTCCTTCTATACTTATTTCATTTATGTTAAGTAAATTCTCTCAAATTAAGGTACAGCTAAATTCAATGTTAAGAATACAAATCTGTTCTAAAGCAAAACATGTTTTTCTGAATTATTTGGGTAGATAATTGTGTTTTGTTGGTAACTTCACAGCCTACGAGCATGCATGAATCAGTATTACATCTTAAAACCTCAACTTGGTTTGCAGTTTTGGGCATGCCTTTGTTGACTCAATCACTGTAATGGAACTAGCCATCTTATAAGGGGAAAACAAGGTCTAGTAGACTCTGTGGATACTGTCCTAAGGCTTGAAGGATGGGTTTAGAAACAAAAATAACAGGTTTCTGGAAGTCCAGCTTTCGAATCTCCACTGTACAGGTCAAAGAACTTAGGCAACAGGGTTCCATTTTATTTAGCGGCACATTCTCTTCTCATGGTGTACCATCCTCTGAATTAGAAGCCAATTCTTGGGCAAGGAAATAGATCAAGCTAACATCCTACTCAACTAACCATCCATTGATAAGAGAAGCAACAAAATGCATTTAAAATAGAAAGTCCACGTGTATTCAAAAACCCAGGAGATTTTTTTTTTTTAAAGCAGAGCAGAGAAGCTCTCCATGTCAATATATTTTATGGGGCGCTTATTTTCTAAACCCTTATTCTCTCTTGCCCTAATGAAGAAATTAGTCCTCTCCTTGAAGCTTGAGGTTCTTATAAATATTCTCCAACAATTAACCATTAGGGATTTCTTAAATTGGGAATTCTCTGCAGAGTCCTTGAAATTTTCACACCGTACAACCTCTAATTCCTTGAATAGTTTGTATTGGCTTTGCTTTTCCAGGAAAATTATACTCCTGTAGAAAACACGTCATAATCATTCCTTGACTAAAGAAGACCCAGTTAGGTTTAATTTGTTCAATCAGGAAGGATAAACAATATAATTTGCCTTACAACAGGGAAAGCATCATTACGGTCGCTTTGGGTGACATCATGGAACGTTACATTGAATTTCATCTGAAGGCAAAGATGGGCACACCAATACACTGTAAGTGTTGTGCTTAAACATGTAATTAATCATCTGGATATTTTGGACCACCTCAGAAAACATGGGCAGTCCTAAGTAGAATCAACAAATACTTACACAGCAGAGTGAGGTCGGACTTAACATTTTTTCAAGGCATCGAGTTAGATAATCATCTGTCATCAAATACTCCCACAATAAATTGGTACCCCATGAAGATGTCATACTCCAAGGCAAATGATGAGTCTAATCAATGAATCATTTTGAAGAACAGTGATTTCTGCCTTCTGCAAAGGCATACACTGAAAAAAATTGTTCTTCGTTTTGAATTATCTTACAGAGCCAACTGACACCTTTTTAAAAAAAATTATCTTATATCCAAACTGTGTCCCTGCTCAGTGGCTTACAACCATCCTGAGAGTCTTATTCACTATGTGATGAATGAAAAGAATCAGAGCATCATGGAGAAAAATTGGAGAAAAGGAAATTAATGCATGGAAAATTAGTCATCCGTTCTTCAGAATTATTTATTACACTTCAAGGGCATAGAGCAGAGAAACTAACTCCAGAGGTGATCATTATTGAGTTTGTGTTCTTTTGACACGCATGCTGTGATCTAAAATCAAATAGGATAAATTTTAAAAACCATCTGTCTTCAAAATGTCTTTTCCATATATGCTGAATTTTTATAGATAATAAGGTGATAAATTAGGACATGCCATCGATGGGAGATGTATGCTTGCAGTACTAGTCTCTGAACTCAGAATTAAATATTCTGAGGAATTCTCTGGGCCTGCGAGAAATTAAATATTTGTGTACAGTTATTCCTTCATTAACCATTTGACTAACCATGTGTTGTAGATCTCAAAAGGACACATCACCTGTGAGGTAATAAAATTCTAATTTAAAAATAAGCACATAAAATTTTTTCTTAGGCCAACAAAACATTAACAGTAACACCATCATTTGCTAACATTTGTAATCAAGTGTTAAAAATGCAAACTTGAAGAAATTGAATATTTATAATCTATTTTATTCATTTGGAAAAAACAGTTAAACTCTTATCAATTGTGAATATAGATTAATCACATGACAATGCTAGTCCTGGGTATCCATCAGACAGGTGAAAACATGTCTACACAAGATTTGCACATGAATTCATAGCATTTTTATTCAAAACAAAAAAAGGAAGCAAGCCATATGTTCAGCTACTGAATGCATCAGCATATTTTGTTTACCCATTTATATAATAAATAGTATTCATTAATCAAAGGCAACACAGCATTAATAAATGTAGCAACGGAGATGCGTTTCAGAAACCAGGATATGCGAACAAAGTCAGACACAAGTGTTGTGCCTACACTCATGGCGCCATTTACATGAAATTACAGAGAAGACAAAGCTAGTGGACTGAACGTTGATCTGTGTTGGCCTGGGACCACAAGTCATGTGGGAAGGTTGGCTGCAGAGGGACAGAGGAACTGGTTAGCATGCTTGTGTCTTCACTGTGGCAGTGTGACCCCAAATTATGCAGTTAATGGGATGTTACGTGTTAAAAGGGGGCACTTATCTTATGTACACTCTACTTCAATCTGTATTACTTTGTACACTACATTTCCATGTCTGACTTGGTTCATGTTCTCTCTTATCTACCTACCTACTTTAAAATCTGTCAGTCATCTATCATAACTACCTACCTACCAATCTACCACATGCAATCTATCGCCCGTCTATTATCTATGTATCTATCATGTATCATCAACAAACTACATCCTCAATAATCTATCCATCATCTATCTATCCATCCATCTACCCATCCGTTTCACCATTGTTCATCCATCCGTCTATCATATCTGTCAGATTTATCTCTGTAACTATCATCCATCCGTCCATCCATCCTCCTATCCACCTACCCATGCATCCTGTCTATCCATCCATCCATTGTTTGTCAATCTATCTATCCATCCATCTGTCATACCTGTCTATCAAATCTATCATCTATCATGTATTGCCTATCACGTATTCTCAACTATGTTTATCATCTACGTGTGTAAATCACCTATTATCTATCTACCATCTACCTATTATCTACATATCCATCCATCCATCCATCTACCATCTATCACTGTTGACCTAAATGTCATCCACAACACATTAAAGGAATCTGCTTTACCCCTTCATAAGCCTGCAAGTCTTGACTCCAACCCTTATGGACTTTATCTCTTTGGGAAAAGAAACACTAAATCACCTCCTTGGCTTGTCCAGTGACTTGCCCTGAGTGTTCTCTGGAACCACTCTTCATATGACAGACCTCAAGAAAGGACTGACGATTCTTACGACAGACAAGGCTCGGGTTTTTGTAATGACCCATTTTCCAGACAGGACATATCTTGTACATGTCATTCCTCTCCTCTTTTCACCAGATAAGAGCCTTGCAGCTGAACTCTGCAATGCACATCTTTATCTAATTTAGTTTATTTCTTTTTTATATTAAAGGGAAACAGGCTGCAAGAGACCAAGGAACATGCCTGACATCACTTACTTAAAAATGGTCAGGACCCCGTTGAATTGAAACCCAACAAAATAAGATGGGGTGTAAAATAGGATCCATTTTATATAACATATATCCAGCAAAATGCATTAAAGGTGTCCATTTAATACCTATTTCTGTATATTTCTAGCAAATGTTTTATTCTACCAGAGAACATTACTGATATCTATTTGTATCATCTCCTCTTGAAAAATGCATTGTGTTTCTATCTAGATTACAAAAAAAATGCAATTAATAATTGATGCTATGTTATAGTAAATTTTTATTCCACCTGCAAGCTCTGTTGGCCTTACCATAACTGTGTAGGTGGGTTCTTTTTTTCTCTCTTTTTTCGTGTGTGTGTGTGTGTGTGTGTGTGTGTGTGTGTGTGTGTATCACAGGGGTTTTAGTGATTGCTTCTGAAGCTTCTTGGTTTGAAACCTCATTTAGATAGGAAACCAGGAATAGAACCCCTTCTCTCTAAATTGTCATCACCATCCATACTCTGTTCACATGTTTTGAATTAAATTGTACAGGTAAGACATGAGTTTAGATATAATCTGTGTAGAGATCTATTACATATATTTAAATGAAAATAATCACTGTTAAATTATTCCAGCATTTTCAGTGTGCATGTAGACTTAATCAATCATTGACTGGATCTTGAATTGATTCTCTAAATTAAAGCTAAGGGAGTTTTTTTTTTCTTAAACATTTTAACATACCTTGAGATCATGCCTCATAATCTTTGAAGCATATTTGCCTGAAATTTAACTATTGGTATTTAGTCTTAAGGGATTATGTTCTGTTAATAAGCAAATAGTTCTTGAATGGGCAAATCCTTAACTTAATATATTTTATTTCAAATTACCCAATCGAACGTTCATCTGGCAGGTTCTCAGAGCGAATGAATAGTGGGCAGCATTGGAAGACAGTTCTGAGAGATTGGGGGAATTCACGAGAAGCACATGAATCCTTAAAACATAAGGTAAAGCTCACCTTGGGCTCTCCTCATCAGATCGTGCTTAAGGGATTTCTTGGAAGTGTGGCAAGATGCTCTTGTCAGGTGAACAAGGTGATGGTAACACGACCCACCATCCCCCTTCTCCATCACTAAGTCAGCAGACACGGACGTCTCAGACTCACTTCCTCCATTGTGGGTTGACTCCATTGTGGGAAGCACTTTCCTAGTTGTGCTCACTTGGATTGAAGGGATATAATCACATAGCTGTAAGGTCCCATGCCGTAGGTTTTGTGTCTTTTCCCAAGAGTTTAGCAACAACAGACTAATTGTTGAAAACGTCAATGACATTTTTGATCGTTTCTCAGAGAGAAGCATGGAGAAGCATGGGTCTTTAAGGAAATGGACAAAAATTGAAAATGTGTCTTTAGAGAACATTAAGGGATGAATATCAAGAGATTGGGTTTGGGAGAACACCAGACACTTGAATATGTTCCCCACCCAATGTACCAACTTAAGGGAAATTGCGATCTTAATTCTACTCCATAATAATATATCACTTTCTCCTTTCTCCCCTCATTAGTCTTGACTTAAACACAACAGGATTGAGGTTATTTGCAGAGAGAAGCACTCATTTCTTTAAGTCTCACTTTTTAAGTATTTTTGGTGTATTTTGGTGTGTATTGGTTAAGGAAGGTTGTCGGAGAACACCACCAGCTTTCTTCATTTTTCACTATGTCATGTGCTGTGTTGTGTTGAGTTAGGTTCATTAGTTTTGTTAGAAATTGTCATCAGGAGGGGCACCTGGGTGGCTCAGTTGGTTAAGTGACTGCCTTCGGCTCAGGTCATGATCCTGGAGACCCGGGATCGAGCCCCACATCGGGCTCCCTGCTCGGTGGGAAGCCTGCTTCTCCCTCTCTCACTCCCCCTGCTTGTGTTCCCTCTCTGGCTGTGTTTCTCTCTGTCAAATAAATAAAATCTTAAAAAAAAAGAAAAAAAAAGAAATTGTCATCAGGAGAGCAGGACAAGGATGATTTTTTTTTCCTTCCTGGAATTTTCACTCATCAGTTGGATAGCGGTATACAGGTAGGGGACTATTTATTGTATGGTTGTGGGAGCTCAGTTGTGCTAGGTACATGGGACCTATGACAATGTCATAATCTCACACACACTCATGCACATACTACCATACTGAGTGCATATTCTTTTTTTTTTTTTTAAGATTTTATTTATTTGACAGACAGAAACACAGCCAGAGAGGGAACACAAGCAGGGGGAGTGAGAGAAGGAGAAGCAGGCTTCCCGCCGAGCAGGGAGCCCGATGCGGGGCTCGATCCCGGGTCTCCGGGATCATGACCTGAGCCGAAGGAAGTCACCCAACCAACTGAGCCACCCAGGCGCCCCCTGAGTGCATATTCTTGAACATACTAGTACAATTAACACTTGTATTTACTCCTTCTGCATCTCAGAAGGCTACGTCGCACAACAGGAGGGTTCACGTTTCAGATTCCCAATGTTTCCTAAAGATTCCTCTTTGTTTCCACATCTGAGATGTGAGCAACCATCCAAATGAAACTGATTCACAAGCATGAGTAGAGAAGAAAACATTTTTGAGCACACAGCAACAAAGCTTTTGACAGAAAAGGAGAAGGGTACATGTATCTAAACACAGCACATGGAACAGAGTTTACTCAGTCATCATGACCCACAAAGCTATTTATTTTTTCCACTCCGCTATTTCTTCCTCTTCTGTCCAAAGCTCAGTGTCTGGGGATTTGCACGTTACCTTCTGGTCCATAAATTCTGTGAACAGAAGTCATGAATTCTTACGGTAAGAGGTACAGTTTTCCTTTTAACTGGAGTCCTGCGAGAGATTTCTTCTCTAGGTGATGCAGAGCAGGGAGTGTTTGGGATCGGGAGGTTCAGGGTGTTGTGGTTAATCACGTAGGTGGAGAGTTCTGGTACACCTGAAGAAGCCAACGAGTGTGATGTTCCACGAGAGTGAGTTCTTTGAAGGTAGTTACAGTCCAAGACAGCGGTAGAGATGCGATGTTGATAGGGGAGTAGGTTGATAGGGGAGTAGACCCCAACATAGAGATGTGTATGGCCATCTGTGCTAACACGTTGGTTGATGCCTGTCTCTCACGATCTGCAGCTCCATCGACCATACTCAATCCATATGGTCTACATCTCTGTATCTAACCTCTACAGCTGTCTCTGTGTCTGAGCCATCGCCATCCATGTGCCAACACGTGCTGCATTTTCCCGCTAACACTTTCGGGTTTCTTGAGGTCAGAACTTCAGGGGCAGCTTCCCCAGAATGAGTTTTCTCTGTTTATTTATCCTGCAGTTTGGGGACGCTGAGACACGTTCTTTACCTCACTGAGCAGCTAGGGTCCCCCCTGGACACTCTGGGAACCACATTTACCCACTCTCTTACTTCTGGGGCTTCTTTGGTCTGGTTGCTGCTAACTTCTCTGTGCAGCCTTCCCTTCTTTGCTCCCAATCCAAGGGCAGTGGGAGTCTAGCAGCCTAAATAATCCCAGGGGTGATGGTATGCTGTCACATAAGACCCTACATTCATGGAAGGTCTGGAAGGGCAACCCTGCCTTTCAGTCACAGCTCACTGGAGACAGCAGACATTCTTCTTCTTCTTCACCTCATTTTCCTATTGTTTCTTGATGGACTTGGTTTGCTTTTCTCCCCTTTGAGACTTTCAGAGCAATTTTTAAAGTCATATCATCAATGAACATGTTTCCTCCAATGGGGGAATGACTGGTTCTGTTAATAATTAACACCGTTAACGGCCACGTTTTGGCCTTTTCAAACATTGTGTGTGTGTGTATGTGTATCTGTGTGTGTGAGGCATTCTGTCTTTGTGTATCTGAGTCCATGCAACACACGTAGCTTTACTTCCCCTGAATCATATAAGGTGTCAGAGCGTAACAAAACGGCCTGCAGTGCATTCTATAATGTTCCCTTGGGCATATCGTTACAAATACAGCTTCTCCTAGGGGCACCGGAGTGGCTCAATGAGTTGAGCATCTGCCTCTTGATTTCGACTCAGGTCATGATCTCACGGTTGTTCGATTAAGCCCTGCATTGGGCCCCATGCTAAGGGTGAAGCCTGCTTAAGACAGCCTCTTTCCAATTCCCTCTACTCTCCCACCTGCTCTTAAAAAAAGAGCCCTTAAAAAAAAGAAACAAACCCTTAGAAACAAACAAAAATAAATATAGCTTCCCTTTCCAGAGGTCTTCGAACTAATTTTCTGATTTCTCAAGAAGTGCTGATGCTGTGTAGCAAGGGAAACGGGGGCCAGCAAACTACAGCTCATAGACCAATTCTGGCCCACTTGATGTCTTTGTAAATAAAGTTTTATTGGCACAGAGCTATGCCCACTCTTTTATGTTTGTCTGTGGCTGCTTTCCCGCAACAATGCAGAATGGCATAGTTTTAACAGAGAGCATATGGCCTACAAACTCACTCTGTTTCTTGTCTGGCACTTCACAGAAAACGACTGCCATCCCCTAGATTGGGAACTCACTTCTTTATTAAAGGAGGGAGTAAGCTTCCCTATATTAAATTTCCCAGAATTGCTTCAACAGGCATCTTCTAGATCCTTTACACTTTCTATTTCATTTTGTTAGTTGATGGTGCAGTACACATTGTCCATTTAGCTGAGATTCTGTTACATATCTGATCGAGCCCTTGTTTTCTCTGCCTGGGAAGGGATGAGCATTTAGCTCTTGATAGGTCTTATATGGCTTCCCCTGGCTGTGGGGATGGATGCCAGCCTCCACACTCTTCATTTCTCTTAGCTGCTGCCAAGTTTTCAAACGAAGTTTCCATGCTCACTGGTCTTGCCAGGAAGCAACCCCTTCCATCGTTGCTGATCTCATCCAGCTCATGCAAGGGAATGAGTCTGATTGGAGATCTCTGACCCCAGATTCTCCTGTTGGGTACGAGCCCAAGCCCCCACAGCCACCACTGTATTGTCCCCTTTGTAACTGCAGTGTTGCCTGTTCCTTTACCCTATAGGACTTCCTCCAGTGCCCTGCCTTGGGGTGCCTCCTCCAACCTCTGCCCTCTGTCCCTGGCTCCACCAGTTCTTGAGTTTGAGTCTCCCTCCTGAAGCTGAGAACAAGTGCACTCCTGTATGGACATAACCAATTCCACATATTCTACTATAATCCTCACATTTGTCTCTAGCCCTGTTGGTGTCCTCTAGATGAGCAATCCTTTGGGCTAGGGTTGACTTTACGTGGACATCTCAGTAACCACAGATATTGCAACAAAATAGCTTTAAAAAGTCTTTCAGGGGCGCCTGGGTGGCTCAGTTGGTTAAGCAACTGCTTTCGGCTCAGGTCATGATCCCGGAGACCCAAGATCGAGCCCCACATAGGGCTCCCTGCTCGGCGGGAAGCCTGCTTCTCCCTCTCTCACTCCCCCTGCTTGTGTTCCCTCTCTCGCTGTGTTTCTATCAAATAAATAAATAAAATCTTTAAAAAAATATATTTTTTTCCCTGAAATCTCGACGTGCCCCATGAAGGTTAAATCCTGTGAGCATTACGTGTTATCCAGTGTGTTGAAATTAGTGGGGTATTCAGTTTTCTGCCAATTCGTCTATTGCGCTTACTGGACTGCAGCAGCCACCACTGAATTGGCATAAAGATGTAGGTGTTTGCCGCAATGGGACGGCAGATCGCCAACATAAACCCAAGCACAGGCACATTTTATGAGGGAGAAAATCTGTTCCAGCCAGGTATCTTCACAGACATAAAGCAAGGGGTTCTGTCCATAAAGACTACAGCGAACTCTGTCCTTCTAATGTTCTCTCCTAGATTGAGGTAGAGTCTACTTGCTGATATCATTCCCTCATGTATTTCTCTTCCTTCAAAAGTCAACTTTAACGTACTCAACCTCTCCTTTGTAACCACACCACTGGGGAATCTCCATGGCTATACATGTGGCAAAGATGGTAGAGTTGGTATAAAACATCAGCCTGTTTTCACATGGACCTTTCACGCCTACTTCTCAGGACTATAGGAAGGAAATCTGAGATGGGGATTCCCCAAATTCTGCATAAATATTAACATGTCCTACAAAGTCAGGGACCTCTAAAAGCAGTGATTTGTAAGAGAACAGGAGAGGTCAGTACTTGGGGATTCTTGGCAGATGGCTAAATTACTCAGATAATCCATTCTGTTTATATTACATCCAGCCCACACTTTTCAGTTTTATGATGAAAGGATCACTTGAAAACCAAAGCATATTTTGCTGAAAATGCTAGTCATTGAAAATGTAACATGCTTTGTCCCAGCAACCTCTAGGGATATGTTTTTTCTTGCCTTCCATGGGTGATTTTGAGTTCTGCTCCTAAAGCCAAGTCTCTCAAATTTCTGTAATGCATTTATTCTCCAAACAGAATTATTTGGTGTTTTTGATTGGAGAAGAGGAACTAGAAAACACACACACACACACACACACACACACACACACACACACTGCTATGGATAAAGAGAAATTTAAGACCAAATCAAGATGTCAAGAATGCTTTACGGAAAAGAAGGAACTATTTTCTCTCTAAGGAATATTCATAAAGAATTTCC
Organism: Spilogale gracilis; assembly: GCA_004023965.1. NCBI lineage: Eukaryota > Metazoa > Chordata > Mammalia > Carnivora > Mephitidae > Spilogale > Spilogale gracilis. Next base: position 5,344 of record PITA01009111.1, on the reverse strand, counting down.
AAAGTAGGCAGTGGAACTCATTCTGTCACTCATTTCTTGAAGTGGGTTCACCTGGATTTGGGGTACAGTAAACAAACGGGACTAGAGGACAAGCAGAGTACAAGTCTTCTCAAGTGTCTCCCGCCATGATGGATTCCACAGGAGCACCTGTCTTCCCACGCAGGACCATGAGCACAACCTGGCAAGTTCCCTTTGTAAAGTCAGACTAAGATGGCAGCCGATAATGGCCATGCCACCAAAGAGATCAACAGGGCTTTAAAAGAAAAAAAATTAAAATCCAGGACTCAGAAATATTATTAATGCTTAACAGTATGCTTAGGGCTTACTAAAAAAGAATATAAAGTAAATGCTTCCTTTGCCCCCAATAAATTTTCCAGACAACTTCTTTATATCTAGTCGCATCTTACTGTGTCTATCAACATTCGTCTGCAATATCTGAGCCTCATTAATCATTAAAAGTGCGCAAACAAAAACAAATTGAAAGAAAGACACATGGTGGCACCTGCTTTTACCCTCAATTCAATAGATTTCTGTTGAATAAATATTGGTTATTCTGTAAACACCTTCAGAAATTATTTCACTCTTCATTAGCCAGTAAACCAGATACATATTAACCAATGCACCTTCTCTTGTGTACATTTTAAATAATTTAATTTGGGGATAATTGGTTGTAAGGTGTTTCAGATTACATTCTTGGAGAAAAGAGGGTCAATCTCAATTTTAAGAAACGTTAAAAGAGTTTCAGGCTGTGCCAAGGTGTGATGTTCACGTCGTAAATCAAACCTCATTTTCTGCTCAGAATTACTCATTTATTTTACTTGGATCCTAATGCTTTTTTGATCGCAAACAGAAATGGATGTACAATAAGATATGCCTACAGACATCTGATTTGCAATTTTAATTTCAGGTTTTTTTTTTTTTAAATGTTACATCGCTAGTCTCCTTTCCATTCTACCTACAAAGCTTTGATGTGTAGCTGCATTTAAGAGCCATGGGGGATTTTATATGAGAAGTATACATTTTGAGGATTTTGGTGGTGGTTATTTTGACAATATTTGTGAAATGTTTTGACAATATTTGACAATTTTGACAAGCAGAAAGCATCCACCCACCCCCTTCTAGCCATCTCAACCTGTTCCAAATCCCACCACCTCAAATAAGTTGTCTAGGATTCATTAATGGAAATATGTCAACATATAGGAGAGTAATGGATTGCATTCAATAATTTCTATTATTCTGGGACCCTTTTTGATATGAATTACATTATTTCATCCTAAATTACTGTTGACTTGTGAAAACAGAGAAGGCTTCTGATAATATGGAGCATTTGTTGGCACATCTGAGGAAATAGCAACATTTTGCTTAAAAAGGTATATATTTTTTTTTTTTTTCCCCCATAGCAAATATACTCCTAAGCTGGAGCATATTGGTAGTACATCCAAGTAAATTACTGAATTTATTCTGATGTGGAAGGAAAAGTTTTCCCGGGTGAATACTACCCTTGTTAGATACTTCTGAAGAGAGAGTTGGTATGTATCAGCTGTTTTTCGAGGAATGAAAAGAAAGAGCACCGATAGAGGGGCCAGATGTCAGAGCTAGCTCACAGGTGCAGTATTGAGGTTCTCGTCCGTCTTCAGATTCTTCTTCTGAGCAACCTTTCCTTCTTAGTACAGCTGCTTGCCTCTGCGGTCACACCACAAGTAGCTCAAAGTAGACACCTGAGTCAGTGGTTCACATGGGCGCTGAAATCTCATGCTTCTCATTTTTCTTTGCAACCCCCTGCAAGGAGCCAGGGGTTTTGGAGTTTTAAGGGCTGAATCCTGCTTCTGTGTGGTCTTTTCACATGACGTGACACAGGTGTGATGGCCCCAAGGAGTTCAGCTCAATCCATGCATGACCTTGTCCTTCGGTTGCAAGGAGTATGTTTGCCTGACAGCCTTGAGCTTCGATGCCTTGAGGGTGAAGCTCCAGTAGATGACTGAGCCAGATAGGGTTCTCTCCATTTCTTCCCAGTGTGGGACGTGGTTAGGGGGCAGTCTGTGCTTCAAACGTCCCTCTGGGCTGCCCATGCCTGAGTCAGGTTGCCGTTCGTGTCTGGAGCTCTCCCTGCTTCTCCTTCTACCCCTTGCCTTTCATGGGGATCTAATCTGGGTCGTAGTCTACAGGACTTCCCTCCTCAGTCCTCTCCCAGACTTCACCTCCACTTAACCACTCACACTCCTAAGCTTATCCCAAATGTGCTTCCTGAAAGAGCCAACCCAAACCAGTAGACAAGTTGCCAACGCCATGGAGCCTTACTTTTGAGCTTATTTCAGATTCCAAATGAAACAAAAGCAAAGCACTCTATGTTAGATACTGTGTACTCAATTTAAAAAAAAGTGAGGAAAGTGGTAACGACCTGAAATAGACTCAGGCATTCATCTGTCCAGTAATTTCGATGATACTGTGTTACGTGCTGAAGATTCGAACAAAAAAATCAAGTTGTCTGGGAGAAAGGTGTTTATGGGTTATTGAATCGATCGGGTCCCTTATATGAATTGCTGTCATGACTATTGGGATGTGCTCAGGTGCTATCTTTACGTCTTCAAGTGATGACATCCCCACATAACTCCCAGTTGGGTTCTTGGTCTTGCAGGTGCTTTCCCAATTTCTGTTTTCTCCCAAAGATGGTGATGTGTGTGTGTGTATGCACGCACGCACATGCCTGTGTATGTCCTGGCAAATATCTTACCTCATAAAGGCATAGACATCATTCCTTTTTGTGCAAGTGAATTGAAAAACTATAAAACTTGGCACCTCAAAAAGCAAGAAAACTCTCTACCAGATGCATCCATCTGCCCTAAAACAGCACGTGGTATTCTCTTCTCTGTGTGCCAAATGGAATGGTAGACACAAATGAATATTAAAATGGGCGCATGAGAAATGACAGGCATTTGCTAATGACAAAATAATCATCTTGGGCTGAGTAAAGTGTCTCTGCCTAAGAACAGTAGACGTAATATGTGGTCATGACCTGTGCCTGAAGGAAGCCTTGGGACAAATACATACTTCTGTGGGAATGCTGAGACTCAGTGGAGCCTGGCCAGGCTGGCTAGAAGCTTGCACCTCTGTGGAACCTCCCATGCAGGGACATGTCCCCATGAAAGGGGACTTTCTAATTCTTGAGAAGGCATCTCAGTCTTGGAGAACAAATGTCATCTTTCAAATCACTGTGTGACCTTCATTGCCACTTGCTTGTTGGAACCAAGTTGGGGGGAACTCATGACATCATAAATAAAGACGCAGATACCATTCGCTAAGTGTTCAAAATTAGCCCTCGGGATGGGGATGGGGAGGGGGGATTAAGTCAGCTTTTTACTTGAATCTTGAGCACCCTCGTTACATGCCCTGTCATTTTGCTCCCACTGACTCTCTCCCCACGACCTCCATTCTTCCCACCCAACTCAGCTGGACGCCCAGGGACTACTGGGAACCAGTTATTGAATGTTCCAGATACATGAGTACCGGAGTGGATCTGTTGCTCATGGTGTGGACGACTGCCCATTCCCTCAGAATCCAGTTCACCTAGGGCACTTGCTGAAATGATAAATCTCCAGAGCATCCTCTGCGCACCTGCCATCATAGAACGACTTAGTCTCTTGGAATGGAATAAAGAATCAGTTTCATCAACCTCCCCTAAAATGGTGCTGTGAATGCCAAATTTGGGGAGGAAGAAACGTTGTCACAACTCAAATGGCAAGTCGTCTACGTTCTGCATTTGGAAAAAAACAACAACATGGTCAGGAGTGAAAGACTAAGTTTTGCACCTTCTTCAGCTCACTGGTGTATATGCTGGGGGCTGGTGGTTGAAGTACCGCTCATGAAATAAGCCAGCCTGGTGATGGTCTTGCACCCAACATCAGTACCCTGACCAACAATCAGAGGCTTTCAGGATTACTAAAAAATAAATTCATAAACATCCAGAGGCTTCCAAATGGCAGCTTTCTACTTGGAAGGATTATTTCACTTGTAATCCCCATGAGTAGATCTTCCACTCCCAGCTGAAGCATGAAGGAAAATGTGTTCCTAGACTTGGTGCAAAGATATTTATGTTGATTTTTTTTTCCACTGACCATCTCTCCCTGCTTTGATTTGATGTATTCCTGATTCACATTTTCCTTTTCTTCCAACCTGCCATATTTTAAAATATTTGTGCTAAATACTCAGCTAAAGAAAGGACCGTCAGGGAAAATACAAGGAAAAAACAGTCTATACACTGTTGGTCAAAGAGTTTTCTAATTGCTACATAGACTTCTAATAAAATTAAGTCATCTGTGTGCTTTTAGTAAACTCTTCCCATACAAAAGTGAACTGGTGGAAACCAAGGACATTTATATCTTCTGCTAGTTTCCAGTTTACAAGCCCGAGGTGCAAATTATTTTGAAAATACCGAGTTCACAAAATATTCACCAACACCCAAGTTATAACGTCAGTAAAGTGTGGGTTCAGAATGTTTTTTCCCCAAAGGCTTTTCTAGTGGACCTATCTTACGTTATTTTTTCTTTTCATTTCCAAAGATCTTGTTTGAGGAGGCCTGTTTATCCATATAAATGCATTCAACACTGATGAGGCAACCTTTTCTTATTTTTTGAAACAAACTTTGTCACAGATGTACTAAGTGGGACAAATGACACGATACTGGAGACTTGACGATTCACCTGACACAAGATTATGTCAGCAGATGGTGGTGCCAAGGACAGGAAACTGTCCCATTTCTGTTGACATGGGAAGCATATTACTGAGGTCCAGCCATTCCTCATTTCTGCTCTCAGCACAGCAAAGAAAATACTGCTTCAAAAATATGCAGTGTCGGGGATGGTGCGTGATCCGCCCCTCCTGCCTTGCCCAAGCCACCACCGGAAAACTTTGGTGGAGGTACCTGTGAATGTGAATGAAAGCCCCTCTGGGCTTTCCCTGCCTAGAATCCAGAAAGCCACATACCCTGTGGGTCAGGGCAATATGTCCTTGGTGTGCTTATTCAAGACATATAGTTCCATTTAATCCTCCTCCTGGTAATCATATCTCTGTGACTCTTATCTGTATTTATTGATCCCTGTGCCTCAATGGTCTCAACTTCTGTGAGTTTAAGCAATCACTCTGTACCCTGCAGTAACAATACTAATCCTTTTTCTAGGGCGGGTGCAAAAGCAGTTAAAGATTTAACTGCACCACCCAACTTCCTCACTTTTAAATAATAAAAGACTGGGGCCCCTGTCAGTCAAGAGAGACAAAGGCAGAGAGCCTGTGAGGAAGGAGCAAGAGAGCCTTAGAGGAGAGAGCAGGAGAGCTGGCAAACAGCAAGAGA